>SZWC01006917.1:80730-121859 GCA_023375785.1 Penium margaritaceum | reverse complement strand
GAGAAAGTGCGTGGAAGCTTCCTAGCAACACAGCCGTTGACCGGGCGTCAGTGCCTGGTCAGACGGTGACGACAGTCACAGGTCGTACACACAACGGCAAGGGTTTGGCTAGGAGACACAAGGCACAGTGTCAGAATGCTTCAATATAGCATATGCAGAGAGAAATGACAACTGACAGGTCCAGGGCATAAATACCTGCCGCGGCGCACGGCGGGTGTCGCACGCGGCAGTCCAAGAGCTATCCTAAAACCGGCCCAAAACCACTGTTTTGGCCGTAACTCTGCGCACACATGTCAGAATCCTACGCCGTCTGAACCTAGACGTGCAGAATCAAAAGACAGACGCATCGACTGGTCACATGCATGCATCCATCGACTGACAGCGAGTATACAATGCAAAAACATGCAAATGGGCCTCATGCCCAGTCCGCCGAAAGGCGCGTGCAAGACGTAGAAGGCACAGCAAGGAGTCTCGGTGACATCTGGGGCTCTGGAACAGTGGTCGGTCAGCTCCAGGCGGGTAGTCCGCCGCCTGTCGTCGCGCCGGTGTCACCAGGGCCGCCTGCCTCAGGGATCTGCACGAGTATGGACACGGCCGAGTGGTCACAGTAAACTGTACAGGAACGGCACAAAGCACAACACACCCTTGCAACCGCATCACGCCACCACCACCACGGGGCAGCCAAGGGTTTCCCAACCCCGTCCACCCGCAGTTGAGGCATGAGATGTTGAGAAGGGGTCTGTGATGGGTCCCAGAAGCTTCACTTTGGTCGCACATACCACCCTCCCCAGACGTGAGAGACTGCAAATGCCCTATTTGACCACCACTTTTGGTGGGTAAGAGCTCGTTAGAAATTTCTTGCAAAGCCCTATCCATTGCTTCCACTCTCGCGTCATTTCATGTTTTGTAGGCTGTAGGAAATGAAACAACGCTCTCAGATCTAGATTTTTTCCGGCTTTTGGGTTGAAAAGAAAGCGGTCACGTTATGACTTTTTTGAAGGTTGTTTTGCACAAAACCACCGCCATTGTATTAAGCATCCTTTGGCGCACAATTGCTCCAAATTTCGCCTCATTTGGACAACCTTCATGCTGACGTCATCATTATGAGTAATGATGTCAGCACCAGCCAATTTCTTGGCAGAAACATCATTTTGAACAAGCATTGCAAATCCTCGAGAAACTTTGACAGTTCTGCAATCTGATCAATTTGACGTCCCGGTCCATACTGAGCGTTGACATGGCTTCGACCGGTGACAAGGGCAAAGGACCACCCGATCCCTCTTGCTCCTCCTCAGGGGTCATGGGCCCACGCTCGCAGGCCATTACGGATCTGCTTAGTCAGCAGGATGAGATTCGTCGTCACCAGCTGCAGCAGACAGATCCCATCCGTGCGCTCATTAATCTTATTTGTGGTCAGTCCACGGCCCTACACCAGACATCCGGGGGAGTCGGCAGTGGCATACCTTCTGCACTGCAGTCAGCATCTACACGGAGGAGAGCAGCTAAACAGGACCCGCCACTTTTTGATCCTTTGGATGAGGACCCTGACATGCCAGGCATGGAGGATGACACCCACAAGAGAGAGATTCGCGAGCTTCAGGATCGTCTCCGCCAGCTTGAGACGCGTTCTGGTTCCTGGTTACCAGAGATGCGATCCTTGCCTGACCCCTACCTTGGCGACTTTCCTCGTCCCGGCGTCTTCCCCATCCCTCATCGTTCTCAGCCAGTGGTTGTTCTCCCCACGGAGCGGCAACCCAAGGAATTCAAGACACCACCTCCACACTATGTGAGCGATGACGGCTTTGACTGTTGGGAGACTCTCTTCTAGGTCTGGGCCACTTCAGAGGGGGTATGGCCCTACTATCACACTCCGTACTAGGTTACGGACCGCGCTCAGGTGCTGACAGTGGCTCGGGCAATGCACGGACTCCTTTACGCCATGGCGTGCGAGAATTTTGTGGAATTTTGCCCTTTCCTTGGAGAGGCCGGCACAGGTGTGGGGGCTGGGACTTGACACTGTCCCTCCTTGCTACAGAGACGCATGCCACCCATACGGCTCACATTCGCGCTTTTCACTCCTTTCTTAGGGACATGCTGAGCCCCGAGCCGATTACTCGTGGCGTGCCATGCGTACCTACACGCGCCTTGAGACTTCAGGAGGTACATAGCTTTGGGCGCTTCGCACGCTCATGATCGAAGTTTGTCTTTAGCACGTAGACATCTTCTCGGGGTGCAACGATGTCGTGTTCGAGCCTTTCTCCACCTCACTTCAGCTCATCGCTTGGGCGCATTAGCTTTTCCTCTAGGTGACTTCTGCCCGCAAGGCAGACGTGGCCCACCAAGAGAGTTCTCTTGCTCCATCGGTCATCGCATCGCCACCAACGCCCCTCTTACAGACCACTTCTTCATCCTCTGGCGCACCCTCCTCTTCCCCTTCCACCCCAGCTAGCCCGACTCAGATGCAAGGTGTGATAGCCGCAGCACAGGGGGAGAAGGGTAGGAAGAAGCGTGGTTTGGGCCACCAACAGAAGCAGCAGCAGCAGCAGTAGTCCTTGGGCACTAGCAGAGGACGCATTGTCCACTACTACAACTGTGGAGGCGTTCATCGCTACACCGAGTGCCAGCAGCCGCTTGATTGGGCGCGGATCACTCGCGATCTTCAGGGTGCACACGTGCAACGTCTTTTGGCAACCAACAGCACAGTCCCGGTCATGCTACGACCATGACTGCAGCAATTCTCGCCTCCTCACCAGCGCGCAGTGGCGACCTGGACCCGCGTGACCGCACCATGGACGTACTCCGTCATCTTCTGGCGCTTCACTTTCAGGGAAGAGCGAGTGTGTTGTCACACCCGGGTGGTTCATACATTGTTTGTTTGTCTGTTCTCGTCTCTCGTGATGACTCGTGTGGGAGGGCACAGCTAGCATGTCATGACAATGGGCCTGACAGTACCGATTTGATTCATGAGTCGCACCTCTGTGCCCTTCGTCGTTCCTCCTCACCTGTTGCTCAACGCCCGTCTGAGGCCGAGTGCTCCTTAACCCGTTGTATAGTGACGTCCTCCGGTCGTGATCCCGGTGGCACTTGGATCATCGATTATGGTGCCACTCATCACATGACCTATCGTCGTAGTGACTTTGTTGTTCTCGGTCTTGTTACATCTGTTCGTTCCGTTTGTACATGCTCTGGTTAGTCCTTGCCAGTCCAGGGTGTTCGGGTTGTGTGCTTTGATGGTTCGTCTGGCCTCTTATATCTTTCCGAGGTATTTTATATGCCTGACCTTGAGCCTAGCTTGCTTTTTGTGCGTGCCTACACACTGATGGGACTCTCTGTGGAGCACACTGCAGAGTCCGCGACTATGACAGTTATTGATACTCGTACCGTTGTTCTTTGTGCCTCTCTTGTGGATGCTCTATACCATGTCTCTCAAAATTCTCCTCCTTCTCGAGAGTTTGTCATTGGCGTTCTCTCTGTTGAGCACTAGCAACTACTACATCATCGCCTATGTCATGTGGACTCCAACACTAAGTCGAAGCTCATTCGGACATAGCCCACACTCAGTCTTGATGCAGCTTTTTTCGAGAAGCCGCCCAAGACCGACTGTTTATTGTATGCTCAGGATAAGATGCGTCGTTGAACCTACCCTCACTCCCATTCTCCCGCACTCCGCCCTCTCGAGTTGGTCCATTTGGACCTTCTCGGTCTTCTTCCTGTCGAGTCTCTGTCTGATTGGGATAGATACGTCCTAACCCTGACTGATGACTTCACCCGGATGCGGTGGGTCTATAGCCTGCTCCAGAAGAGCGATGCCGCTCTCGTGGTTCGTCTCTCGATAGTGATGGATGAGGGTCAATCTCGCCATACGTTGCATACTTTCCATTTGGATTGCGGAGACGAGTTTCTTGATGAGATGGACAGTTTCTTCACCGAGCACGAGGTTTTTCACCAGGTCTCCACTCCTACTACTCCTCACAAGAACGGTGTCTGTGAGCGCTGGAACCACACCATGGAGGATGCGGTTCGCGCTATGCGGTCCGAGTGTGGTCTCTTGGAGTCCTTCACTTTCGAAGGATTCACCTACATGACGTGGGTTTGGAACCGCCTCCCGCACGGTCCCCTTCTAGACCACCGTACACCGTATGAGCATTGGTTTGGCCACCGTGTTGACCTGCGTTTCGATCGTGTCTGGGGATCCTTGGCTTGTGTGTGGTACACCGAGGAACAGTAAGGGTCCAAGGTCTTGCAGGGGGATAGCTTGTGTGCCTTCGTAGGTATCTCCTGGCGGTCGAAGGCCTGGCTTTTTTGGGACCCTGCTCGTCATTGCATCATTGAGTCATGCGATGCACTTTTCTTTGAGTCCCTCAATTACCGCAATTTGACCCTGATCACGTCGATGTCCGTCTTGCACGTTCCTACGTGTGAGGCTTCTCGACGTATGGGGGAGTCTGAGCCTGCGAACACCTCTCGCCTGGCTGATGTGTCCATTTGAGGCCCCTCCACTTCTCGGTCTCCGGCTCTTGATGATCCCGCGATCATCGCTACCGGCCCAGAGACCTCTCCGGCACAGCCGGCTTCTACCCGTGTTCCCTTGCACCCCACGAGCACCCATGATCCTATACCTGTATCCGCCAGCACTCCAGCCTCTGTGCGTGGTCCTGCCTCACCTACTCCTACTGTCACACCCAGTCCCGTGTCTCCCACACATGCATCTCCTTGCATAGCATCACTTGCTCCTTTTCCTCAGCCCTCACCAGCTGTGGTCGTGCCTATTCCTGCGCCTGAGGTGAGCCTATCGAGCTCAGGTTACGCACGTAAGCCTGGCGGTCGTCTTTGACCATTGGACTCTGGAATCGAGCGAGTGTCAATTCCCACACCCAGGCGCTCCACTCGCAGCATCGCGAGTGGTGATCCTCGCACAAAGGCCCTAGGCATGAGCATCCACAGTGAGCACACAGAGGTACATCCAGCGTGCCCCGTATGGCACGATTTTTCACTCGCAAGTTTCATATCGTTTGTGATGTAGCAGCTGACCTTGTGGCCGTCACACCTAGTACTGAGGCATGTGTACTTGCCACTCAGAGCTCTCCCTCTATGTTTGCTGTGGCGGTGTTCGCCGTGTGGTCACAGGGGACTGATGTTGTGTGCACAACTTACTGTGACCTCTCGGCTCACGTCCATTGCCTTGCATACTCTTGATGAGGCAGAGGGTACGGGAGACTGCAAGAGCGGACACGCGTCCGGCAGTTACTGAGCGGCAGTAAACAACCATCGGGTACACTTCCTCCATCACTACATATGGTGGTTACCCTCTTGGGAGTGCTCATATCGTGTCTCAAGACAGTCCGTATTATACTTCGTTCTGTGTGAACTAAAGTGGCTTGGTGACCTAGCTTAGTGTAACATGTCGAGTCTCCAGCTCCTGCTCAGAAGTCGTCGTCAGAGTTTGCAGAATGGCGTTCTCAGTCCGCGTCAAGGGCTCACCCCCTTCACAGGACTGAGGGGCAATCGTCAATAATGACACAGAGCAGGGAGACTCGAATGTTTCGTGTCTCCGGAGTCCCATTTCCGTTTTTAACCAAACCCCTTGTTTTGGGACCCAAACCGGGGGCTTTTACCTCGAACTCGTGTGTTCGCACGAGTTATTCCGTTTGTTTTATGTCAAAGTTCGTCGAGAACGAACTTCAATTTACGTTTTACCGGTTTGGCGCGAAATCGTCGCGTGCAAGGCACGCTGGCAATTTCGCGCCAGCTCTCTCTCCACCTCACCCTCGCTCCCCCTATCCCTCGTCCTCGCTTGCTTGTTTTGCAAGGAGGGCGAGGGGGGGCGAGGGCACGAGGCCACGAGGCCTCACCCTCGAGGCCCTCGTGGCCTCTCAGCCGCCGATTGGGCTGAGGCCGCGATCGGCGGCTGGCGGCTGGCTGGCCCGTGGCCGGCCGGTCGCTTGGCCGGCTGCCGGCCGTCCAGCCGGCCGGCAGCGAGCTGGCCGGCGGCCAACGAAGTGCTGGCCGCCGGCCAGCCTTCGCTGACGTGAGGGGTGGTGCGCAACCACCCCTCGCTTCAATGAGGAGGGAGGGCCGAACCGGCCCTCCCGCTACATTCCTCCCCACTTATTATGAACCGTCCCGGTTCATGAACAACAAGTAGGATTGTCAGTCAGTGAGTCATCAACATTGTGAAAGAAAATTAATAATTTCAATCACCAGCTAGACATGAACACGTGCATGGTACTTAGACCTAAGCTGCAACCTGTCGGTCAGCACGGCTAGCGGCCTCCCCCCTTTAGGCTGGAGCGTCCGCGCGACAACCATGTTAGGCGTCCCCAACCTCCTATGGTCGCTGTCCCTGAATGCTGTCCAGTGGGAATGTTGTTCACTTTTTCCGCGTTCAGGTGGTACCTCCTGCCACGCGTCGATCTGTGCGAGCTGCAAGCTCGCTCCAGTACTCGTTGACCACCCCTGTGGGCAACCGAGATTCGGGCTCCCATGAATTATATTCAGGTCCACAACCGGCCCAATGAACAAAGTACTCCCTGACAACGCGCAACCGAAGAGTACGCTCTCAGTGCTGGAGCAGGCGAAGGACCTCGGATTGGCCGTCGGCAGCCAGGACCGATGACGTTGGCTGAACGGTTCCTTTTGCCGTGTATTGAGCTAGCAGGCTCACATGAAACACGTCATGTATCTTCATACTCGGTGGAAGTAGCAATCGGTATGCCACTGGCCCGATGCGTGCCACAATGGGAAACGGCCCAATCCACTTCGGTAGAAGTTTTCTTGCCCCTGGCGACTTCAACCGAAGGTTTTTAGTGCTAAGCAGCACTTTGTCACCGATGTCAAACGAGACCTCCCGGCGACCTTTATCGGCATAAATCTTTTGTCGCTGCCGAGCTGCTTGAAGGTGACCCTTCGCCTCTTGTAACAAGGAGTCGATGCGCTCGGCAAAGGCTTGAGCGGAAGGAACCTGCCCTCCTGTACTCTCACTCTTCACCAATGAAGAGGGTACCACTGGATGCCGACCACTGTTCAACACGAACGGTGTGAACTGTGTGGACTCGTTCACCGAGTTGTTCACCGCAAACTGTGTCGCTGCTAGGAATTTGTCCCAATCATGCTTGGCAGGGTCCATGTACATGCGGAGCATCTGCTCCAGAGTGCGATTCATGCGCTTTGTTTGTTCGTCAGTTTGAGGGTGAAATGCTGTCGACATTTGCGACTCACTGCCGAAGTATTCGTGCATCTTTTGCCAGAACTTACTATCAATTTTTTGATCTTGGTCGGAGATTATGCGCAACGGCAAGCCGTGGTACTTTTCGACACCCTCAAAGAAGAGACAAGCGGTCTCCTCTGCATTCACATCAGTGGTTGTAGGAATGAAGTGTTTCATATTCGTCAAAAGATCCACAACCACTAGTATTGCATCATGGCCACGGGCCGTGTCCGGAAGACCAGTAATGAAGTCCATGCTGACGCACTCCCATGGAGTCCCAGGAATGGGAAGCTGTTGGAGGAGTCCAGCAGGCTTCTTGTTACTAGCCTTATTCCAAAGACATGGGTCGCATGTCATGCAATACTTACGGACATCAACACTCCACCTTGGCCACCAATAGTGGTCTGAGAGTGTCTATCCGGTCTTTCGGGGTCCCACATGACCTGCGACCGGCGGGTCGTGGAACTGGGAGATAATCTTTGCTCGAAGGTCTCTCGAGTTTGGCACAACAACTTGTTCTCCATGCCAGAAGATTCCTGCGGCCTCCACCAAGCCGTACTTGTCTAGATTTCGAGAGTCTTGAAACCAAGAATCCACGCAGTATCCCATCCGGATCCTGTTTACAAAATCGTTGTCATGGATAATCTCTCGTGGTGGTTGCCGCAGAGGTGCAGGGGGATCTGGTGGTTGTACTGTTGCTGTTGCAATGGCCATAAAACACCCACTGACCTCGGTGGTTGCTTTAATTTCCACAGGCTGTCGGCTTAGTGGATCGGCCACATTGATGCGTCCTGGCCGATATTCCCATGTGAACGAGAATCGACTCAAGTATTCGCTCCAACGCGCCTGTCGTCTTGACAGGTTCGGATGCGTTTGGAAAAACACCAATGGATTTTGGTCGGTCATGACCGTCACACCCCCTTCAGCACCCTCGAGGTAGCAACGCCACATCTTGAAAGCGTCTACTACCGCAAGGAGCTCTTGATCCCCATTCGTGTACCGCGTTTCCGCGGGAATGAGCTTCCGGCTCTCATATGCAACTGGGTGACCGTTCTGCATGAGGACGGCTCCGAGTCCTACTACCGACGCATCACATCGAACCTCCCACGGTTGCGATGGATCCGGAAGAGCTAGGATGGGCGCCGTGGATAGGAGCTCTTTGACCTTGAGAAAAACGTTCTTGCAATCAGGTGTCCATTCCCAACGCACATCTTTTTGCGTGAGCCTGGTTAGCGATGCTACCAGGGTCGAATACCCTTGCATAAACCGTTGAAAGAAGTTTGCAAGGCCAAGGAAAGACTATATCTGCCCAACATTCTCAGGACGTGGCCAGTCCACAACGGCTTGGACCTTTCGTGGGTCGACACGGATGCCGTCCTTGCCGACGACGTGTCCAAGGTATTCGAGTTCATCTTGTGAAAACTTGCACTTGTTCACTTTTGCATAGAACTTCTGTTCTCGAAGGATTGCATGAACTTCGCGCAGATGTTCTATGTGCTCTTCCATTGATTTGGAGAAAACCAGGATGTTGTCCACGTAAACCAAGACGAACTGTGCAAGTTGCTTGGCAAACGTTTGATTCATTTCTCCTTGGAAGGTTACCGGGGCATTCGTAAGCCCGAAGTATAACACTCGGAACTGATAGTGTCCAATGTGCGTTCGAAACGCGGTTTTGGACACATCATCTTCCGTGATGCGAATTTGATGGTACCCTTGAGACAAATCCAAGGACGAAAATTCTTTTGTGCCTTGGAGTTGGTCAAAAAGGTCCTCACTTCGCGGTAAGGGGAATCGGTTTTTCACCGTCAGCTTGTTCACCGCCCGGTAATCCACGCACATGCGTAAACCACCGTCCTTTTTGTTCACAAAAAGGATCGGCGCACCGTACAGCGAGCTACTAGGCTCGATCCACCCCTTTGCAAGGTACTCTTTGATTTGGCGTTCGGCCTCTCGCCTTTCTACTAGACTAAGGCGATACATGGGTCTTAACGGAGGAGTCACCTCCGGTTGCAACGGAATCATGTGGCCCATGTGTCTTTCTGGTGGAAGCCTAGTCGGTGGGTCTTGGAATACATCCGAGAACTCCGCCAATAGAGATTTGATCTCTTGTGGCGTGTCTTCCGTCACGTCGTCCTCCACTTTCTATAGCTGAGCCAAGAAGCATCGACAACCTTGTCGAATACGTCTCTTGACCTGCATTGCAGACAAGCTGGCATGGACTTTGAGTCGTGTCGGTGATAATTCCGTACTCTGAATCAACGTAAAGCAGCGTTGTCCTTTTCGGAGGAACAAACGCTTTTATTCAAAGCACATTAGTGCCTTGTTGTCACGGAGCCAGGGGTCGCCTAGCACCACGTCAAACGGGTCAAGAAGGTTGAGTACCTTCAACGTGACACTCTGTGTGTACCCTTGAATACAAGCTTTTGCTTTACAAGTACCAATCACAGGTACCGTACGGTTGTCACCGACAACAACTGCACCATTCGATGGCTCGTACCTGAAGCCAACCTGTCGGGTAAAGCCAAGGCTAACAAAAGAGTTGTCCCCTCTAGTGTCTGCAAGTACGTTCATGGGAGCACCAGCTAGGTGTCCTTTGAACTGCATCGTCATGTTGCCCCCACTCTTTCCAGTGAACAAACTCGATGACGGCAAGCCGAGTTTGTGATGAACACGGAATCTGTACGACGGACGTCGCAACTCCCATGATTCACCCACTCGAGTCCACATCTTGTGGGCACGTGTGAATTTGGCTAGCACCTTCCAGTCTTTAAAATTGACTAGGTCGAAATCATCGACTAAGGGTACTACAAACGTGATTGAACTGATTGCTTTGAGGGCGTTTGCTTCAATCACTGTGTCACACAACTCTTGCACAGTGGTCGGTGTCGCCACCACTAAGCAGGTTCGGTCATGCATCTCGTCTGGTGATGGAAGATTTAGTGGGCAATGTCGGTCACCAAGTGTAGAATGTGGTTCAACAAGAGGAGAAAAGACAACAGAGAAAGTTGAACTCGTCAAAAACTCAAATTGTTTAACATCCTCATCTGAAAACATGAACCCACACTCGTGATCCAGTTTTACCCCTGAGTGGTCCCCACTGACGTCACTCAGGGGTGGGGAAAACCCGCCCCACGGCCCTGTCCGTTACCACGGCCGGGCCCATTGCCGCGACCGCGACCCTGTCCACGGCCCTGTCCGCGGCCTCCTGCTGCACCATCCCCACGAGGTGCTACTGCTGCAGCTAACGCCGCGGCCTCTTGTCCACCNGAAGATTTAGTGGGCAATGTCGGTCACCAAGTGTAGAATGTGGTTCAACAAGAGGAGAAAAGACAACAGAGAAAGTTGAACTCGTCAAAAACTCAAATTGTTTAACATCCTCATCTGAAAACATGAACCCACACTCGTGATCCAGTTTTACCCCTGAGTGGTCCCCACTGACGTCACTCAGGGGTGGGGAAAACCCGCCCCACGGCCCTGTCCGTTACCACGGCCGGGCCCATTGCTGCGACTGCGGCCCTGTCCACGGCCCTGTCCGCGGCCTCCTGCTGCACCATCCCCACAAGGTGCTACTACTGTAGCTAACGCCGCGACCTCTTGTCCACCCCCAACAACTTGAGGGCACTGAGCCCTAAAGTGGCCCGGTTGCATACAGTTGTGGCAGAGCCCTTCGCGGAAGGATGTGTTGCGACGCTCACGCGCCGCCTGCAGCTCGTCATTCTCGCGGCTGCACTTGTTGTTGGGGCCCTTGTATCCACCAGCCTTCTTGGCTGGAGGGTTTGCAGCCTGCTTGCCCTTGGCCCCGCCTCGCTCACCGAGCGAGGCGGGGCCAAGGGGGTTGGCAACCACCAGCCCCTCCAGCGTCCATGCGCATGTCGCGGCCTTGCTGTGCACGTGCGTTTGGCCGTGCATCAGAGTAGTGCTTCGGGTTTGCCGAATACACTTCGCTCATGTAGTCGTGCAACGCCCTCCAGCTTGTCCAAGCTTGGCCAGTGGCTGTCGTGGTGGTCTTGTCCTTCAGCTTCTCGCTGGCAAGACCATCATGCAAGTACTCCTACAGCATGCACTCCGGGTACTTGAAGGTCTGAGTCCAATCGCCCTCGGTGAAGCTTTCGGCTTCTTCCACGAGTGCAGCGAACTCGCTCAAGTAGGATTTGAGTGAGCTGCCCAGCTGCCTGAAGTCCTTGATCTTGTGGAAGGCGCGCTGCGCCTCCTCATGTTGGGTGCACTTCTTGCGCATGATCGCGCAGAAGGCCTCCCACGACATGGGCTGCCACTCGAGGTGTGGCTGCTGCGCAGTCCACTCCTTGACCACATACTTGAAGAGTCTGTCTTCAAGCCGCGTCATGGCAAGGTCGCCCCACTGGCTGAGTGGAGCCTTGTGGAAACGTAGGACGTGGTCCATGCGGTTCAGCCAGTCGGTCAGCTTCACGCCCTTCTGGAAGATCTCCACACTGTGGAGGAATGACGTGTTCATGACCAACCCCAAAGTCGTCTAGGTAGGCAAGTTATCGCTGCCACCGGCAGTGGCATCTGCAGCTGCGGCACGCTGCGCTTGCTGCTGCATCCGCACCTGCGTCACGCTCTGCAACGCCTTGTCGAGGTCGTTGCATCGGCGGCTTGCCTCATGGGCGGCCAGGCGCTGCAGCTGGCGATCACGGTCAAGGTCCGTGATGCTCTGCCCGACGTGGGCTAGCAGGTTTGTGAACGCGAACTTGAGCTCTGATGTCGTCACAGCATCGACGATAGCCTCCAGGGCCTCGCGTTGTCCATGCACCCTTACCTATTGCAAGAGGGTATGGTTCGCGTACACACCTCCAAGGAGTCCCACCTTTTGTAGGAGACTGTCGTCGGCAACGACGCTCGAGTGGGCACTGCCTTGCCCCATTGCGGCTGCATCGTAGGAAGGAGGGTCCGCCCCCATTCCTCCGAGTGGTGCCGTATCTCCACCATCAGTGGTGATCTTGAGTCAGCCTGCGGCCTCGGCAGCAAACTCCACGAGCCTACGACGGTCATCGCGAACTGCCTTCGCGGCGATGTCGTCCAGCTCGTTCTCGCGGGAACTTCCCGTGTGGCTGCTTTCAACGCCCTTGCTGCTCTCGGCAGTCTCGCTGCCGTCGGAAGCTTCAGGCGATGCGGCGGGCGTCTTGTCCTTCTCGAGCAATCCGCTTGAGCTTGTCGCACGACGATGGCGATGGTCGCGATCCTCATTGCCTTTGCCATCGTCGACGTCGTGCTCTTCGTCGGGATATCCCCTCGAGAGATCGTCCTCCATCGCATCGTCCGTCACGTGGGGGTCGCCCACGTGCGCGTCGACGTGCTCGTCAAGCACCTTTTTGGCCTCCGCACGCTGCTCGGCATCGCCGAGGTTGGCGTCGGTTGCCTTCGGCGGTACGGTTGCCCTTGGCGGTACGGTTGCCTTTGGGTTGGCAACCGTGCTCGCGGCGGCGGCTCCCAAAATTTGGAGTCCGCCGAGAGCTCGTAGTGAGGCCGTCACCACCTTGCCCTTGTTTGTCTTGGACGGTCCGGCACTTGCCATCTCGTCGTTCGTGCAACTAGCACGTGAAGGTCGTTGTAAGGATCACCCCACAACTTGAAGGAGGAATCGCCTCCTACAATCTAGCTCTCACGATCGGTGAGGCAATATCAATTTAAACTTCTATTTTCCTAGGCCGCCACTTCGGCACAAGGTCATGGGTTTAGAAACTAGTCTCCCTAAGCCGTGACTCACGGCGATTGGCAAGGACTAGTACCTAGGAAAACAGAAATTTACAAGACAATGGAATGAGGAGAAATGTGAGTGCCGCTCACAAAACAAGACCAAAGAGTGCTAAGGAGAATTCTAACAATTCCTACCAAGCCTTCCACTCTTTCTTCTCTTTCTTGTCTTCCTCTTGTCTTCTTGTCTTCCTTGGTCTTCTCTTCACGCTCCTTGACGCCTCTCGCGTTCTTGGGCGACATCTCCCTTGAGCCGGCGGCGTTGGCTAGCTGCCAAAAATCTTCAAGGTGTCACCCTCCTTCTTTTTAGGGTGCTCTCAGGCCGTGAGAGTCCCTAAACTTGGGCAGGGGTGCTGTCCCAATTTTTGGATGAAGGGATTTTGAAGGAGCCTTGACAATGGGGAGGATTTTGTGGTTTTTGAGGGTGGGAACTCCCCACCCCGTCCCACAACAATCCTTCTAGCCCTCTGGAAGTGAAGAGAGGCTGGAAGGAAGAGTCTCCACCAAGTAGAGTTTTTTTCAAGCCCTCTAACGCACTTTACGACGCTTCAATCCGTGGATTGTAGATGCCGTAGTCCCTTTTGGTGTTTCTGCTGCTGCTTGTAGCTGCCGGCGGCGTTTTATATGTGACGTAGCCGCCGTTTCTGTCGAACCCTTAGTCGCGAGGGTCGTCTGGCTCTGAGAACCATTGTAACGTGTCGAGTCTCCAGCTTCTGCTCTGAAGTCGTCGTCGGAGTTTGAAGAATGGCGTTCTCAGTCCGCGTCAGGGGTTTGCCCCCTTTGCAGGACTGAGGGGCAATCGTCATCAATGACCCAGAGAAGGGAGACTCGAATATCTCAAGTCTCCGGAGGCCCATTTCCGTTTTAACCAAACCCCTAGTTTTGGGACCCAAATCGGGGGGTTTTACCTCGAACTCGTGTTTTTGCACGAGTTATTCCGTTTATTTTATGTCGAAGTTTGTCAAGAACGAACTTCGATTTACGTTTTGCTGTTCTGGCGTGAAATCGTCGCGTGCGAGGCACGCTGGCGATTTCGTGCCAGCTCTCTCTCGACCTCACCCTCGCTCCCCCTATCCCTCGTCCTCGCTTGCTTGTTTTGCAAGGAGGGCAAGGGGGGGCGAGGGCATGAGGCCACGAGGCCTCGCCCTCGAGGCCCTCGTTGCCTCTCAGCCGCCGATCGGGCTGAGGCCGCGATCGGCGGCTGGCGGCTGGCCGGCCGCTGGCCGTCCAGTCGGCCGGCAGCGAGCTGGCCGGCGGCCAGTGGAGTGCGGGCCGCCGGCCAGCCCTCGCTGACGCGAGGGGTGGTGCGCAACCACCCCTCGCTTCAGCGAGGAGGGAGGGCCGAACCGGCCCTCCCGCTACACTTAGTCTTGCATGTGAGCTGGGGGATAAATTCGATAGACATAGTTTAGGTAAAAACATAGGCAATGGACAGGTGGGACGCAAGATGGGTATGCTCGAGCAATTTTTAGTGAGCGCCGGTGAGCTCCTTGTTGCCGGCGGATGGGTGGACTCGACTAGCGAGTTCCACCTTGAAGGTACACTCATTCTCTCACGTGTTCGACGTTATCTCTACACACACCTCCGTTTGACCTACTGTCTGTCCCAGTCCGACCACACTGTCAAGGACCAAGCAAGGGCACGAGGGAAGAGGTACAGGGTATGTCTGATTTAATGTGGATAGAAAAGCTGATCAAACGCCAACCTACGTCGTCTTGTGAGAAGTTTCCATAGAACATCTCTATTGAAGAATTTGAAGAGGTTTTCATTTTGCTTCTCTCGACTCGGTTGATCACCAAAACTTTGTAGACAAAAGGGATCACAACGTTGTTCAATTATGAAAAAATGGTGTCATTCATTTCACACATAAAAGTGGTTTGGGTGACGACGAGTCCAGACGATATAGGTGATAACTCAAAGTTTTAAGAGCAAGTTGAGAACGTTGGCAAGTTGATGTTCTTATCCGATTCTCATTCCATGTGATGCCCGTTTCATAAAAAGATAATGATAGAAGCATGCCCTCCTCGGATTTTGGAAAGTGATTCATTTGAGGAATATGGTAACAGTTCTTAATGATGATGTTGTTCAAAGTCCAATACTGACTGCACCTATGCATATCACCAATCATCTTCCTTTCAAAAGGCAGCAGAGCACCATATGGCGATGTGGATTGACCAATGAATTTGTACGTGATGATCATATCCGAATGGCTTTTCAACTTCGTAAGCTTATGGCCGCTCTTCTGCCAGGTCCCCTTGACCGTCAGTCTCGTGGCCGGCTTCAGGTTGATTTGGTGGTCAGAAAACTAGCACGGATGGAACTGTACAACCCACTTGAAGATTTCCTTCCTTTGGTATGGCCGGTGTCAAGGCCCATGAGGCTGATGGGTCTGCAACATCTTTTGTNGTAACAGTACTTGATGATGATGTTGTTCAAAGTCCAATACTGACTGCACCTATGCATATCACCAATCATCTTCCTTTCAAAAGGCAGCAGAGCACCATATGGCGATGTGGATTGACCAATGAATTTGTACGTGATGATCATATCCGAATGGATTTTTAACTTCGTAAGCTTATGGTCGCTCTTCTTCCAGGTCCCCTTGACTGTCAGTCTCGTGGCCGGCTTCAGGTTGATTTGGTGGTCAGAAAACTAGCACGGATGGAACTGTACAACCCACTTGAAGATTTCCTTCCTTTGGTATGGCCGGTGTCAAGGCCCACGAGGCTGATGGGTCTGCAACATCTTTTACCACGGAATTTTCCCTCTTTTCCAAGTTCAAGTGAGGTCTTCCCTCCCTGCCCGCCCACCACCCTCCTCATCCTCACTGTCAGTCTCAATCTGCATGCCTCCAAGAGCAGCCTGCTGGTCACTCTCACGCTGCTCCCAAAGCTTCACCCACTGCACTGCTTTGTCCTTGGTCCCCCACTCCTCACCCTCACCCTTGTATAGTTTGACACTGTAAGGCTGCCATCTCGAAGGAGGAGGATGGTGACGTTCAAGCCCAAGAACGTCCCTGCACGTCGGTGGAGGGTGCGGGCACGTCTTGATGTTCTTGTTCTCCTCACCAAAATGGCCACGGATGCGATCGCACGTCCCGGAAACCTCCTTGGCACAGGCACCACACTTGAACCCCGCTTTCTTGGCTGCCGTTGGCCACTTCTCGATGTGCTTTGACAGCTCCTTTGTCAAGTAGTCACCGGTAAGAGGGCGTTTTTTGGGCGGGTTCCACTTTGAAGCGTCAAACTGGGAGGATGCAGCAGGCGATGACCACACAGTGTCGGTGGTGGAAGCGGCTGCACTACACCCTGTTGCAGCTGTGAAAGCCATGGCGGTAGACTGTCAGGCCTGCCAGACGCAGAGTGCTGGTGACGGACAGCTAGGAGGGCTATCAGTTGTGACTCGCAAGGTGCGAGTCACGCCGTGACTTGCACGGCAGTGACGCCGTGGTAGTGTCACGGTGGTGCCTGCACAGAAATGGAGGATACCCCCAAACTAGCTTGGGTACGGCGAACCGGTACGCTAGAGGGGAACCGTGGAGGCCCCTTCCCCCCCCCCCCCCCCCCCCCCCCCCCCCCCCCATCACTTCACATGGCAAGTCAACCCGGTGAGGTTTGACCTTCAAACCCGCGTTGTTGGAAATGTCGAACATGCAGGATCATGCCCTCAGCCATGATGCTGCACAAATGGCTGTAAGTAACCTAGACTCTAATGGACAGCATGGAAGATTGGCCTGGCAAAACGGCTGCATGTGACTGGTCATGAAAACAACATCCCATGTGGCATGACCTATTACCTAGATTCCTTGCAAGGTGATCATGTAGCCATGCCTCTTCACTGGTGACGTGGCGTGATAACATGAAGAACTGAAAAAAACAGAAAAAAAAATTGGAAAAAAATGTCGGGTGTTGATACCGGCGGTTTTGATCCGATCTGCCGTGTGGGCAATTCCCACTCTTCGGCTGGCCAGAATCCGCCCCTGGACGACCCCGGATGCCCCCACGCCTGCTACATCACCTCAATGTAGCATCCATGCGCGTGGCGGTACCGAGGTCACGGTAGGGGCCCTACAACGAACAACAAGGGCAACACTGACGCCAACTGATCACCCACCTAAGCAACCTACATCATCACAGATTCGGGTTCCTGAGACCGTAAAGTTTGATGAAGGGTAGGAGTACGACAAGCTGGTGAAACTCCTACGGGTACAACCAAGGGGTTGTGGAAGTCACAAAATGGTACCCGGATTTTTGGATGGGGGAGCTTCTCATAGCTTTATAAGAAACAACATGGTTTGGAAGCTGGGTTTGCAAACCGAACGTGCGGTGTTTGAAGAAAAAACCGTCCATGGATGACTGTAGATCTGCGGACATCGATAACCTCTCTAAGTGCAAATCGGAGATCTCTACAACAGTCTAGAGAACTTGTCCAATGAGCAGCCAAAAAATCATCCTCGGCGTGATGTCTTGTACCAACACAATCCGCAAATAGACTAGGACAAAAGAGCACTCTACATGAAAACAATTTGTAGAAAAAGAGATATGTCTCCGATCAAGCGGCCCACAAGGCAGTAGTAGTTTCGGGAAACAACAGAAGTGGAAATCGTATTTTTCCCCTCATCATGCCCAGGTGCAGCGCTAGGAGGCATCGACAAGCCGCTAGAGGGATAAAAATCCTCGAATTTTACTTAAGCTCTCTGGAGAGTGGTCCAAATACAGATTGGATTCAAGTTCCTAAAAACTGACAAGTTGTTGAATCTGGTGGAATTTGAATAGCCGAAATCCGTTGAGTGACAAGGGAGCTATGGTCTCTCAGAGTTTAAGTATGTGTTGCAGCTTGGGGACTTAGCCCATGGTGTGCAATGCGACAAGGAGGGCCAATGAGCCCATGACTGCACTGGGGAGGCAAAGGAAAGCAGCAAGGACGCCAAAGGCAAGAAGGTGCTTCTCAGTGGTACTATGAACCACTACCTCAAGAAGGCTGACCGACGATGTCTTGACTCTGGAGCGGAGGAGCACACCTAATTCATGAAGGTCGGATTCATCAACTACACCAAGTCTAGTAAATCCATGGTGGTTGCAAACGCCAAGGTCAAAGGTGCAAATGGCCAAGAAGACATGGATGTAAAGGTGGTGGTTGGTGGGAAGCGGGTGCAGAGCATCATCAAGGAAGTGGAGAACGTATTTGGCTTGGCTGACATTCTGAGTATCAGCCTCTTGAAGGACAAAGAGAACGAGGTGCTCTTTAGGATAAAGGGGTCGGTTGAGCGGAAGGAAGATGGTGGTGAGACCTTGCTGGAGACTATGAGGGAGGTCTCTACATCATGGAGATCAAGGTAATCCCCATGGCAAAAGATTCAGCAGACTCGCAGGAATGCACGGTCAACCTAGCCGAAGAAGGGAGAGCTGATCTGGAGCTCTACCACCAATGATTGGGGCATTCCTAAACCACAGTTGTAAAGGAGATGGTAAAGCGTAAACTGGTATCCGACATCAACATTGATGGTGTGAAATAGGCCTCAGATGGAGTAACGCACAAAAAGTGCAAGCCTTGCATTTTGGGCTAGACACGGCATAAACCATTCAGCGAGAACATGAATGGGGTCTCAGACCTGTTGGGGTTCTCCACACCAACGTGTGTGCACCGTTCAAAACGGCATCAAAGAGCGGCGTACATTGTTTTGTCATCTTCATTGATGACTGCAATAGAAAACTTTATATGTACTTCATGAAGCAAAAAGGCGAGGTCCTAGACCGACTTGAGGAGTATGTCACCACAGTAAAGAGGCTCACTCGTGGGAAGTTGAGAGTGCTACGCAGCAACAATGGTGGAGAGTACATGGGCTACAGTGTGTGGCTAAATCAGTAGGGCATAAAATGGGAACAAAAAATTCCGTGTTTACTTCAGTCTAATGGTGTGGCGGAGCGGGTGAACCAGCCACTTTTGAACATGGTGCAGACCACGTTGGTGGATGCGAAATGGTTGCAAAGCTTGTGGAAGGAACGTGTTTGTACAGCGAGCTACACCATCAGCAGTGTTGAGGGAAGAGAGCACCTTGAAGGCACAGTAGGAGGTTTGGAGTGGGCACAAGCCAAGTGTGGTGCACCTCAAACTGTTGGGTGCAAGGTACACGTGATGGTCCAGGCTAAGCAAGCTAGAACCACGAGCAGAGCTGTATCTCTTCCTTGGCTATGAGAACACACATGAGGTGCATCAGATTTATGACATGCGTGAGGAGGCATTAATCTACAGCCAAGTTGTCAGGTTTGAAAAGCACCAAAGTCACATCAGTAGCAATGACGTGGGCATGGTGGATTCTCCAAAGAAAGAGGAGTGGTTCCAGCTCTTTGACTATAAGAAGCCGGCGGACGCTGAAGTTGAGGATGCGGCATCTGATCATAGCAGTGTAGCAGAGACGCCAGCTGATGTAAAGGAATCTGATGATGATCAAGCTGATGAGGAGATCCACCAATGTGATCCAATGGATGAGGCACAAATGGTATTAAGGCAGGCACTCGTGGCAGAGTATGCATCAAGCGTTACTAAATAATCCATTTGATGTGTCGTCCTTCCCGGTGACACGTTCCGTGGGAGATATCCAAAATGAGCCTTCCGGTTGATGACTTACCAGATTATACAGAGTTAAGAGGGATCATAGCAAAGCAAAAATGTGCCACTAGAACTACCGTACTGTAGCGGGAGACAATAGAGAGTGAGAAACTGATTTGACGTGTGCATTGGTCGATGGATTGGCATGACACGTTACATGTTGGCTACATCAACATAGCTGACAACCGTGTAAGAGGCACTTTTGTGGCTTGATGGGGAGCACTACAATGGAGCCGTTGAATAAAAAATTGGCATCCATCACAAGAAATGACACGTGGGAGCTGGTTCACATGTCAAAAGATGCCAAGGTCATCGGCTCAAAGTGGTTTTTCCAAGACCAAGTTCACAAAGGAAGGTGTGGTTGAAAAATGTAAGGCATAGCCAATGGAAAAGGGATATCTAAACCATAAGGGCGAGCACTATGATGAGATGTTTGATCCCGCTGCCAAGTTAACACAAATTTGGGCAATCCTTGCAGTGGCAACAGGAAAAAACAATGAGCTCTTACAAATGGACATGAAGACATCCTTCCTTAATGATATCACAGACAAGGAGATCTACATGGAGGTGCCGGAGGGGATGAAGGCATCAAAGAGCAAGGTGTTCAAGCATCAGAGGTTCCTGTATGGGCTAAGAAAATCACCTGGATGCTGATCCCAACAGATGAGTTCAACATATGGACAGGTTCATGGCATAACTTGGCTTCAACCGCTGTGATTTGGATCACAGCATGTACGTGCGACATGACATGCAGCTCCATAAGATTTTCACACTCTATTTTAGTGACCTGATTTTTTGCTCAACAGACCTTCCGAGCCTACTACGGCTGAAAGAGCAGCAAAGCAACACATTCCACATGTCGAACGTGGGGGGGCTAGAGTACTACATCGGGATGAGCATAACGAAGAACCAGATGGCACACACGCTTGAGTCGGGACAGGCAAAACACGTAACCAATGTGCAGAAACGGTACGGCATGGAGGATTGCAAACCAGTTGGTAGTCCGGTCTCCACGACCTATGAAGTGAGTGCGGCAATGGCACCGCAAACAAAAGAAGAGTGAGAGGACAAGGCAGGAGTTCCCTACCAATCGGCAGTGGGCAGCCTCATGTATGCCATGGTGGCAACTCGACAAAACCTGGCCTACGAGGTGGGCCAAGTGAGCAGGTACGTGGCCAATCCAGGGGCACTACACTGGAAGTTAGTTATGCGCATCCTCCGGTACCTATAGGCGACTCGGCATGCATGCCTGAGGTTTGAAGGCAAATGACGGTCCAATTGTTTGTGTCTGGTCTGCCACACGGATGCAGACTACGTTGGGGATGTGGAAAATTGGAAGTCTACATCTCCCTACATGTTCTTCCTCGCAGGTGCAGTAGTCTCATGGTGCAACATAAAGCATTACTACATCACCACCTCCATAGTAGAGTCAGAGTGCATGGTATTAGTCGAAGCAGTCAAGGAGGCGGTGTGGCTCCGCAAGTTACTTGAGGAGTTAGAAGTGTTACAGAAAGAGCCACCGGTGGTGCACGAGGACAACGTTGAAGATTTGCCCCTCTGCATGCCCAAGTGCGATGCTGGGAAGTGCCGGCAAGCTGCCAGAGAGGAAAATCCTCGCCGTTGGATCTAGCAGCTCGATGACTGCTTGGATTATGAACTGGAGGATTTGCCCAAAAAGTTGAAGAGTCGCTGAATCCAGTGAAAGTTGTTTCACTGGAATCGGACAAGTAATGAGGGAGATATGGGCTTCCAAAGTTAGGGTGTGCGCGGCGGCTCTGGGAGCCAGCCGCAACTTGACTTCCAATGAATAATCGACCGGACCGAGTAACAAATGTCCATCTAGAGATTTTGCTCCGGAAAGGCTGTCGCGTCATCCGGTGAATGATCCGTCGGATGTCAGTAGTGGATTTTGTTACTTAGGGACAGCCAAAATTCTGGCTCGGCGTCTAAAACTCGTAAGTACATTTTGTTACTCGGGGGCTCTCAAAACTCTGACTGCAAGTCCACGAACAGGTTTTCCACCCACATCAAACCCCATCACCAAACTCGATGATTAAGTCCTCAAAACAGACCTCAAGTATATGAGGGGCACGGCAACTACGTGTAGGGATTTCTGCACCTCCTGAATGGAATTTTGATGGGTCCTTGATGTGTGAGGGCGTCTCGGCGGGCGACATGGTGTGCGCCGCCGACTGAGCGGCTGCATTGGGGTGCCACACTTTGGCTGATGTAGCGGGAGCTACGGTGATCCGAATTATGCACGGTTTGGTGCGTTGGGAAGCTCATGACTATCCCTACAAATGTTTAGATCATGTCTGTGTTAAAAAACTAATGCAACATTACATCATCCCCTTCGTAAACGTGACTGTCTTACAACTTCATTCCACTCCCAGAAGTATACTGTGAGGTGACTAGAAAGCTCAACTCAAAACCTGCAGAAAGTTTGCCATGAACACAGTGTAGACCCGTTAAGGAACATTGGAACTACCACTATCCGGTGGCCAGTTTCTTACAAAGGGTTATGGGCCCATGGCCCTGGCCGGTCTACAAATCGCTCACGGCTTTTGTGGTGGACGGGATTGTCGTCGGAGACGACATTGCCGTCAAAATCTGAGGTCCCAGAGTGGAAGACTGCGCAAATGGTACAGAAGGAGACGCAGCCCATCCAGAAGTATGTAGGTGGCCCTGGCTACGGGCTCTAGAGGTGGCACTTTGAGCTGCACCTCGCGCATAAGGGGTTGCTGGAGGTCATGAAGGGAGCAGAAGTCCTCAACAAAATGATGGCGATAGAAGCGCAGAAGGAGGCCTTTGCAAAGAAGAACACGGAGGCGCTCATGCTGCTGGTGTTTGGGACGGCTGAGTCACAGTGTGGCTGCTTCCTAGAATACAAGCTAGCAGCTGAGGCTTGGCAAAAACTCTATGCCATCCATCAATTGAACCCACTAGCGGAAAAAATCTTTGCAGTGAAGCAACTCTTGACGATGAGAATCGAGGAGGGAGATGATGTCATCCCCGCCATGCACAAGATCGAGCCGCTTGCCTCACAGTGCAATGACGTAGAATAGAAGATGGACACGTAGTTGCAGGCGATGGCCCTCCTCATGGTCCAACCTGACAGTTGGAGCCCTCTCATCACTGTCTTGGGAGGATGGACAGAGGACAAGCTCACCTATGGCGCGGTCATAGAGTACATCCGAAACAAGGCGCGATATCGGAGCTGCGGGGAGTCCTCGTCTCTCTCATCAGCCCTTGTCACCAAAACGCGTGGTGGCGGAAGCGGGGGCAAGGGAGGTGGCGGAAATGGCAGAAGCAAGAAGGCCGCTAAGAAGGAGGCGTGCTGCAACTTTGGCAAGGAGGGCCACTGGGCACGTGAGTGCATCAAGGAGGCAAAGGCCAGTGGCAAGGACGCCACAGGCAAGAAGGTGCTCGTCAATGGAACTCAAACCCATTACCTCAAGAAGGCCAACCGGAGATGCCTTGACTCCGGAGCGGAGGAGCACACTCAGGTCAACGAGGTCGGGTTCATCAACAAAACCAAGACCAGCATGTCCATGGTGTTCGCAAATGACAAGGTCCAGCCAGTGGCTGGCCAAGGAGACGTAGACGTGGAGGTCTTCGTTGGTGGGGAACAGGTGCAGCGCGTCATCAAGGACGTACAGCACGTAACCGGCTCGGCTAATATTCTAAGTGTGAGCCGCTTGACGAACAAGGGATAGAAGGTGCTATTCACAAGAAAGGGGGCACTCGTGTAGAAGGACCGTACCGGCGAGCCCGTGCTGGAGGCTAAGCACAAGGGAGGCCTATACATCGTGGAGATCAAGGTGATCCCCACGGCGACAGATTCAGAAGACTTGTAGGAACACACCGTCAACCTAGCCAAAGGAGGGAGAGCTGATCTGCAGCTCTAGCACTAACGACTGGGACATTCCTCACCCGTAGTCATGAAGGAGATGGCAAAGTAGGAGCTAGTTTGCGCCCTTGTCATCAATGGTGTGAAAGAGGCGACAAATGTAGCAAAGCACAAAAAGTGTGAGCATTGCATTTTGGGCAAGGCGTGACGCAAACCGTTCAATGAACGGTTTGCGTCACGGTCGACCATTCAAGATAACGTCAAAGAGCAACGCGTGTTACTTCATCACCTTCATAGATGACTACATCAGAAAACTCTACGTATACTTCATGAAGCAGAAAGGCGAGGTCCTAGACCGGCTCAAGGAGTACGTCTCCATGGTGGAGAGGCAGACTGACCGAAATGTCAGAGCACTACACAACGGCGAGAAGTACGTGGGCTGTAGCGGGTGGATGAAGCAGCAGAGCATAAAATGGGAACAGATTACGCCATACTTGCCTCAGTCATATGGCGTGGTTGAGCGGGCAAACCAGACGCTGCTGAACATGGTACAGACTATGTTGGTGGCTACAGAATCATCGCGAAGCTTCTAGACGGAAGCTGTGCGTACAGCGACCTACACCATCAACCTCACTCCTTGAGCGGTGCTGAAGGAGAAGAGCGGCTGGAAGACACCGCGGGAGGTTTGGAGTGGGCTCAAGCCAAGTGTAAAGCACTTGAAAGTGTTTGGATGCAAGGCGTGCGCGATGGTCCAGGCCCTCAGTGGCGCGATAGCAAGCTAGAACCGTAGGCAAATTCGTATCTCTTCCTTGGCTATGAGAACGCAGATGAGGTGCACCTGCTCTATGACATGAAAAAGGAGGTAATCCACAGCCGAGACGCCAAATTCGACAAGTAACATAGCGACATCAGCGGCAATGACGTGGGCGTGGTGGACTCTCCAAAGGCGGGGGAGTGGTTCCAGCACCTTGACTACGAGAAGCACCCAGCGGACGTCAAAGTTGAGGATGCGACATCAGAGCACGATGGTGCACTAGCGGTGGCACCCGACAGGGAGTACTCAGATGACCATCAAGATGATGAGGAGATCCACTAGAAGGATCCGGCGGATGAGGCACCAAGGATGCCAAGGTGCGCACTCTTGGCGGAGTCCACATCGGGCGTCAGTGGAAAATCCACTAGATGCGCTAGCCGTTTGCTAGAGCATGAGAGATCCTTGGGGAGGCGTCTGATTGATGATTCACCGGAGTGTGCAGAGTTGGAGGGATTGTAGGAGAGCAATTATGTACCACCAAAACTGTTGCGCAGCAGCATGAGGCCACGGAGAGCGGGAAAGCGCTTTAATGCAAGCACCGGTCGATGGATTGGCATGACGCATTGCATGCTAGCTGCATCAATGGAGCCGCCTACCGTGCAAGAGGCACTTGCACGGCCTGAAGGTGATCAATGGGACAGCCATCAAATCGGAATTGCCGTCCATCACGGAAAGTGACACGTGGGAGCTGGTTGACAGGCAAAAAGATGCCGAGGTCATTGGCTCAAGGCGGGTCTTTAAGACCAAGTTTATAAAAAGAAGGTGTGGTTGAAAAACACAAGGTGCGGCTGGTGGCAAAGGGATACACACAGCGCAACGGCAAGCACTACGATGAGACATTTTCTCCCGTTGCCAAGTTCACAAGAATCCGGGTGATTCTTGCGGTGGCGGCGGCAAAGGACATGGAGCTCCACCAAACGACGACCTTCCTCAACGGCATCATAGATAAAGAGATCTATATGGTGCTGCCAGAGGGGGTGGAGGCGCCGGAGGGCAAGGTGTGCAAGCTGCAAAAGTCCTTGAATGGGCTAAAACAATCATCCAGATTCGGGTACCAACAGATGGACAGCTTCATGGCACAAATCCGCTTCAAGCGCTCTGAGTTGGATCACAACATATACGTGCCACGTGACAAGAAGCTCCATCAGATTGTCACACTCTATGCGGATGAACTCGTTTTGTGCTCGACGGATTTGCTGAGCCTACAGCAGCTAAAAGAGTAGCTGAGCAGCAGATTCCAAATGTTGGGCATGGGGGAGCTAGACTACTACCTCAGGGTTAGCATCACGCGGAACCGGAGGGCGCGCAGGCTTGAGCTGGGACAGGCCAAATACGTGGCCAAGGTGTTGAAGCAGTATGGCATGGAGAACTACAAATCAGTTTGCAGTCCGGTCTCCATGACTTGTGAACAAAGTATAGCAATGGTGCCGCAAACAAAAGAAAAGCGAGAGGAAATGGTAGGGGTGCCCTACCAATCGGTGGTGGGCAACCTCATGTTCGCCATGGTGGCGAATCGACCAGACCTGGCCTACGCGGTGGGCCAAGTGAGCAGGTATGTGGCCGATCCAGGGCCACTACACTAGCAAACAGTCAAGCACATCCTTTGCTACTTGCAAGCAACGCGGCATGTGCACTTGAGGTTCAACAGCAAGGGGCGGACGAACCTCTTGCGTCTGGTCTGCTACACGGATGCAGACTACGCTGGCGATGTGGACAGGCGGAAGTCTACATCCGGCTACGTGTTCTTTCTCACTGGTTTAGTAGTCTCATAGTGCAGCAGGAAGCAAGACTACATCCCCACCTCCACAGTGGAAACAGTGTACATCGCACTGGCTAAGGTGGTCAAGAAGGCAGCCTGGCTCTGCAGGTTGCTGGGGGCGCTGGCCGTGCCGCAACAGGAGCCTACGGTGGTGCAAGACGACAACACCGGCTCCATCTTGCTGACCAAAAACCCTACGCAGCACAGGAGGATGAAGTACCTTGACGTGCAACACCATTACGCATGGGACATGGTTGAAAAGGGGCAGGTGGTGCTGCAGCACTGCAGCACGCACAACATGCTTACGCATTACTTGATCAAAGCGCAACCCGCGGAACGGCACGAGATGAGCGTGGCCGGGCTTAGGATGACCAGCTATGATGGATTGGAGGGTGCAGCAGAAGATGAGTGAGAGAAAGTAGGAGCAGCGGGCATGGCGGATGCAAGGGGGAGAATGTTGAAGTTTTGCCCCTCTGCATGTCCAAGTGCGGCACCGGGAGGCACCGGCGAGCAGCCAGAGAGAGGAAATTCTTGCACTTGGATCGAGCGGCTCAAGTATTGATTGGATTCTAAAATGGAGGAGCACCCCTAAGAGTTGAAAAGTTGTTGAATCCGGTGAAAGTTGTTTCACCGGATTCGGATAACTAACAAGGGAGATATGAGCTTCCAAAGTTGGGTTGTGCGCGGCGGCTCTGTGAGCCAGCCGCGACTTGACTGGACTGGACCGAGTAACAAATGTCCATCTGGAGATTTTGCTCCGGAAAGGCTTCCGAGGCCTCCTGTGAATGATCCGCCGGATGTCAATAGTGCAGTTTGTTACTAAGGGACTTTGCCAAAATTCTTCCTCGGCATCCGAAACTCAGCAGTACGTTTTGTTGCTCAGGGACTCAGTCAAATTCTTACAACAGGTCCACGAGCAGGTTTTGACCCACATCAATCCCCATAACCAAACTCGATGATTAACTCATCGAAACAGACTCCAAAGGCACAAGGGGAACCGCCACTACGTGTAGGGACATCTGTGCCTCTAGAATGGCGTTTTGATGGATCCTTGATGTGTGAGGGCACCTGGATAGGCGACATGGTGCGTGCCGCAGACTGAGCTGCTGGTTTGGGATGCCACGCTTTGGCTGATGCAGCGGGAGCTACGGTAATCCAAATTGTACAAAGTTTGGTACGTTGGAGAGCTCATGACTAGCCCTACAAATGTTTAGATCCTGTCCATGTTAAAAAAAAACTAATGAAAAACTGTGTTATTTCCTTTGCAAAAGTGATTATCTCACAACTCCCTTCCATTCCCAGAAACATAGCGTGCGGCGACCAGAAAGCTCACGCTTGGACTCAGAACCTGCACAAAAAACAGCTGTGAACAGAGTGCAGACCCCTCGGGGCACGTTGGAACTGCCCTCACCCGGGGGCCGGTTTCTTGCAGACAACACTGGTGGTATCTCACATACTAACAAAACGACACGACAGAGGAGGATGAAGCACATCGATGTGCGTTGCCATTACACACGGGACATGGTGGAGAAGGAACAGGTGTTATTGCAGCACTGCAGCATGCACCACATGCTTGTTGATTTCTTGGCCAAAGCCCAACTCGTGGATTGGCATGTCATGAGTTTGGTCGGACTTCGGATGAAATTTGAGAACGGCTGAAGGGCGCAACAAAAGATGAGTGAGAACAATCAGGCTCAATGGGCATGGAAGGTTCAAGGGGGGAATGTTGTATTTTTTCCCTCACCATGTCCGGATGCAGTGCCGGGAGGCATCAATATGTCACTAGAGGGAGGAAAATCCTCAAAAATTTGTCTAGTTGCCTGGAGATTGCTCCAAATCTATGTTGAATTAAAGTTCCTGAAATCATTTTGAATCACCTGAATTTGTTGAGTAACAAGGGAGCTTTAGTCTCTCAAAGTTGGGGTGTGCAATACGGCTCGAGGACAAGGCCAAAATTTTGCATCCAGTGGATAATTCCACTGGACGTGAGTAACAGGGTACACCCAGCAGATGATCTGCCGGATGACTCAGGTGGATAAGTTCCACCAAAATCAGAAGTACAGTTTATTACTCAAGGACTTAGTCAAAAGTCCGACTGCATTTTCACGGACAGGTTTCAAACTGTGTCAATCCCCATAGTCAAACTCGATGATTAACTCATCAAAACCCACACCAAGGGCATAGGGGGCACCGCCATTATGTGTAGGGACATCTGCACCTCCAGAGATGCAGTTTAATGGGTCCTTGACATACGAGGTCGCCTCCGTAGGAGGGCACCACGCGCAGTGGGAGGGCTCCACTAATTGAGCAGTTGGATTGGTGTGCCACGCCTTGGCTGACGTAGCGGAAGCTGTGGTTAACTGAACCACAGGAGCTTTGGTGCATTGAAAATCTTGAGAGTAGCACTAGAACTTGTCAGATCATTTCCATGTCCATAAACAAACACAAAATCCCGTTTTTCTTTCACAAAAGTGACTGTCTCACAACTCTGTCCAACTCCCACACACATACCGTGAGGCGACCAAAAAGCTCGCGCTTGGACTCAGAACTCTTTGAAAACATAGCCGCGAACTTACAACGGACCCGTCAGGCCATGTTGGAACTGCCCCATGGTTTCTGACACTGATATTGGTGGACATAGCCAAGAGATATCTGCCACGCGGAGCACAAGCATGGCTGGTCCACGTGGAAACAAGGGAAGCGGAAGACATCACAGCTGCAAACGTAACCACATCAGCCTCAAGACCTGACAAGATTGCGGCTATTCCAGAGGATTTGCACTTTTCTCCAAGGAGTCTGAAGGGGTTTTTCCCTGTTAAGTACCCTAAGATTTGCCCCCACCACAAAATGGTAGTTTCTACCACCAGATAGACCTTATGCCTGGCAGCAGATGGACATTCAAGGGGACCTGTCAGACGAGCAACCACGAGCTGACGGAATGCAAACAACAGCTGGACGAGATGCTCGGTCAGGGGTTCATCAGGTCATCGATGTCACCCTACGTGGCACCTTTACATTTTGTGAAACGAAAACCAATGGGACGCAAATTATGGTGGACTACCGAACGTTCAACAACATCACCACAAATAACCGCTACCCTATTCTTCAAGCATATGAACTTTTTGACCAACTCGGTGGCGCACAAAATTTCAACAAAACTGACTTTGTAGCAACTATCATCAGATCCACGAATCTAAGAAGGACGTCAAGAAAATGGCAATTCATACCAGATACGCACAATTCAAATTCACGGTCATGCCAATCGGACTCTCAAATGCCCTTGAAACATTCATGGCGACAATGAAAAATATTTTTTGCCGTACCTTGACAATTTAACTTTTGTGTATCGCGACGAAATGCTGGAGTAGATAATGGATATCTCTAAATGTTCTTGAGAAGTTACAGAGACAGAAATTCCATAGAAAAATCTTGAAGTGCAAATTTGGTCGCCATTCGATTGAGTTTTTGGGTAACATCATTGGCGCAAGACGGATCACCATGGACCAAAAGAGATTGGAGGTGGTCACTGATTGCCAACAGCAACCAACATTCATTATGTGCAAGTGTTTGTGAGATTCTGAAACTATTACTGTCAATTCGGGAAGGACTACGTCCAGGTGTCAGCGCCTCAATCTGATCTCACTCGTAAAATTACCAAGTGGAGTTGGGTAGACTGTAAACAAGAATTGTTAAGCTATTTGAGAAACACTCTCTTCTCGGCGCCAGCCCTAAGATTGGAAAATCTATCGGTGGACTATGTCATGGCCACCGACGCAACCGATTAAGCAATTGGAGCCATCCTTCTCCAAGATAATGATTGTGGAAAACCGGTCACGTAGATCTCCCAAAAACTACGTGGGCCAAAACTCGACTCCGTGGTACATGAAATCGAAATGCTCTCAGGTGTGCATGCATTCAAGATGTGACGGTGTTACTTCGTAGCCAATGGTGCATCACCCGCACCGACTCCCACACACTCGAATATCTCAAACATTATGACATTATGCATGCCCCTCGCAGCAGCGGAGCCTGTCCCACCATGACACAGAGTGCCGGCGTTCACTTGTCCGCCGATGTTGGGCGGTGGGTTGTCGGGGTGCGTCGCTGTGGCTCCAGGCTTCCACGACCGGACCCCGCGACCACGTCCACCTCTCCTCCGCAGACTTTTGTCTGCACGGGCAGCTTTGGCTCGGTCTCCCACTGGGCTACCTGGAGCACTGCGGGATCAGTGGCCTCACCCCTGCCCGGATGACTCGCCAGCACGGTTCCCGGTTCATCACGGAAGTCCACCACACCATCCAGGATGAGTTGGCCTGCATCTATCATGAGCACTCTCTGCCGATGCGCCGGGCAGCCTCCTCCAGACTGCCGCTGCCACCCTACAGCCATAACTAATTTTGGAGGACAGGGAGCATGGAGCCATGTGCGTTATCGACGTCACCACCATGGATGCCCAGTGCGCCACTGCCAACCCGGAGGGACGTGCGCTGTGCCACGCGGAGGAGGCCAAGCGGTGAAAGTACCACCCAGCTCTTGTCCTTTGCCCGGGATGGGTACTCCGCCTGCTTGCTTTGGAGACGCTTGGCGGACTCCGGTCAGCAGCTTGGGATTTATTTCACCGCTTTTCCCAGATTTGCCTTCAGCAGGGACATCATGGAGCCTTTCCCGAGGACCTGGCAGCCTGGGCGAGCCGGTCGGTGGCTTACTTCTCTCAGCGCCTCTCCCTTGCAGGTGTCCGGCGGCAGTGTGCGGTCATCCGCGGCGCTTGCGTGGCCCACGGCCGTCCGGATCTGGAGATCTGGCATGACTTGCTGCAGCTTCCACCAGCTCTGTGGCTCCAGGGCCCGGTTTCCCTCTCAGACCTGTGCTACGTCGAGCCGGTGGACTCTCGAGTGTAGCGGTCCAGGCCACAAGGCCTTGCCCATTAACCTTGTTTTCTCTTTTCTCTGGATTGTACCATATCTTGTATGCGGTAGCGCGCAGGACATTGGCATCCTCCCACCATGTGCTATCAAACAACATTTTCCCAAAAACAAAAACAAAAACAAATTTGAGGTGTCAACAAACGCGATGGATGGAGTTCCTTGAGTCCAACTTTGACTACGACCTCAAATGCATCCAGGTCATTATCGAGTACCATCTTGGAAAAGTAAATCCAGCGGATGAGTTAAGTCTATAATCAGACGCAATGATTAGATTAGCACGTTGCTTGTCGAACAAGACCCATACCTCGCAAGGCTGTTCGCAAAGGGTTATGAGTATTTTGGCGGGTGTGACAAGACCAAGCTTTGGCTTGAAAAACCCTACTAGTGATAGTGATTCACTGGCCAGGTCGTCATACCACCAAACGAGGAACTATGACAAATGTTGTCGGAGGAATGCCACAACACAGGTCCACATGGACAGTTCAGTTACGATAAGATTCTCAAGAAGCTCCCAAAGCGATACTCGTGGTGCTAGATGCAGACCAATGAGGAAAATTCTTGTCGACCATGTGACACATGTCAGCAGCAAAAATCTTTACTCACAAGGCCACTAGGACTACTCCAACACCTCCCTGTTCCGAGGAACCATGGTTCAACATCAGCATTGACTTTGTGACAGGAATACCTGTCATTCCAAAGGATTATGAAGCCATCATCGTGTGGTGGACCGATTTTCCAAAATGTCGTGTTTCATTCTGACAACAACTATCATCACCGCAAAAAGAGCAACATGACGGTTTCTAAATCAGGTTTTGCCACTACATGGCGTACCACATACCAAAATCAATGACAAGGATGGCTACTTTAGTAGCCGTTTTTGGCACAAACTGGTGACACGTTATGCAAGTCAGATCCATCTATGAACAGCGTTCCATCCTCCGAGTGATGGTCAAACTGGGTGGACCAATCAGAAGCTTGAATTACTCATCCGTGCTTTCTGTGCGTAGCACGGAATTGATCCGGCACCAAAGCTACCGACCGTCCTACTTGCATGCAACATCACGACTTCTACCGTGCTGATTTTAATCCCATTGGATGTGCTTTAGGAAAAATTCCCACCACACTAGCAGGACTCCAGAGCCAGGGTAACATTCCCGTGGTCGACATCCACTGATGGGACTTCTTGCAGGTATTCAAGCTTGCTTTGACATGAGACACACATCATGAATGAGGCCAAGTATTGGTGCAAGCAAGCTCTAATACAGAGATTCCTAGAGAAATTGCAATTTTCAGTAATGAGTAACAAGGAAACAAGGAGATAGAGGCCGGTTGACGGGGCAACCCATGCGAGTGGCTCAATGTGGGGTGCGGATGCCACCCAAGGATCGAACCAAGACTGGTCCGCAAACGATCCGCCGGTGGTTTCTCACACGCAAAGATAACCCATGTTGGTTCTAGTGGGTGTGGAGGCACCCTCAAGGATGCCTAGCTCTCACTGAAGCACACTACCAAGGTTTGGGGCAGCCAATGGACACCAATGGTGAAGAATGTGGAGCACAAGGATCACGGATGTGAGTGGGCAGAACACGTTGCATTCAGTAGATCTGAATTGAAACAAGTTCTTGTTACTTAGCATATTGAGATTATATCAGATCCTTATAGCTTGTGATCTAAGCTTTCCAACGCATCCAAGCACGCCCAAAACGAAGGAGTAGAGCCCCTACTACGGCCGTCAAAGTAACCCTTGGTGGAGCCGGCCACCTGGCCTTGCACTTTAGGCAACGGGAGGCGCTTCGACGATGACCCGTCGAAGCGCCTTTCCTCGCCCAGGAGTCAAGGAGAAGTTCATCCGGGTCAAGGAGGTCCTTATGGTTGCCTCATTCATGCCCCTGGTGCATTTGGAGCCCATTAGGAACAAACTCAGATCACTGGCGGTGGATTATCTCGCCACCCATGACGGATACCAGATTCCACCCGCCCAACACCAGGTTTTTGGGCTAGGCTAACTTTCTGAATACTCATTCAGATCGAGCGATTCAAAGCTCGATCCTGCATGGAAAATCCAAGTAATCCAAATCTAAAGTCAGATCAGGTGTTTGACCACTCCTCAGTGGTCGAACCAGGGAGTACACTCAACGGCACTCATGGCAAGGGGCACACCATGTCAACAACCCATTCATGTGGTCTCGAAGGATCAGCAAACCAGCATGACCTCTTTCCACATGCATGACTAGAATCAATGTCAACCACATCGACCACAAGTTAATGTGGGTGCATGCTTCAGACCATGTTTGCTCCATGTCATGCTAAGTAAAAAAAGGCATGTAATGCTGGTCACAGCAATCAAGTAGATGTATAATGAATGATGTAGGCACCACTTGAACTTGGCTGGGACTCCAATAGTGCATAGCACATTGTGTAAACCCCAATGTTTCATTCAAGATCTTGGTTTCAGTTCAGTCACCTTCATTGACAATGTGAGTGTGTGAACAGATTCAAGAGGTCACTTACGTGTCTTACACTCATCAACAACACTCCCCCATTAGCCAGGATCATCACAAGCCCACAGCAAACCAATAGAATGCACAGTCACTTTAAGCATGCTAATGCTGAGAGCTTTGGTGAGAAATTCTGCACGCTGCTGACGAGTACCAACCCAGACAACCTGAACTTCTCCGCTAGCAAGATTGATTTTCTTCGTACGTGAGTGGTGCATGCCATTGTGCTGAGAAATCACCTTTGTACTCACATTACCACATCATAGAAAAATGCACTAGATGGGGATGTGCAACTACTGCAGCAAGCGGGACAACCGCATGCTCTCACACGTACCTGCACCTAGCACCACGTACTGTGCCTCACTTGAGCTGCAAGCGACGAACCCTTGTATTCCACTCTTCTAAGAAATGGCAGTCCCCCAAAGAAGAAAACATAGCATGTGTAACTCTGGGAATCTGTGTCATGTGCCCAATACCTATTCGTGTAGCCATCAATAATCTCATAGGGCTGTGCACGATAGTATAGTCCCACATGTGTAGTAGAGAGCATGTAGCGGACCTGGCACAGGGCAGCCTCAAGGTGTATCTGGCAAGGTTGCTGGAATAGCTAGGCCAAGAAGTTGAAAAAGAAGGCCACATCAGCCTGAGTGCTGGTGGTAAGGTGCATGAGGGAACCAATGATGCTAAGGTGATTGGCGACATCCACAGTCTCCCCAAGCTGAATGGAATGGGAGACTTCAGCAGGCATTGGCCTTGTGGTGTCATCGGTGTGGAAGGAGTAGGAATCTTGGCTAGTAGGGAGGCAAAACGCTCACTTAGGCTGTGAACAATGGTAACCTGATGCACGTGCAGAGTGTGATGATGGCGATCACGCTCAAGTTCCATAACAAGGAACACTTGAGTTGGGCCTGGGTCCTTCATCTTGTAGGTGGACTATAGAAGGGCCTTGATTGACTGGAAAGCAGCGGTGCTCGGAGAGGCAATGGGGAGGTCATCGACATAAACAATAACAACATCAAAATGCTCAGAGAGAGTACTCAAGACAAGCACTCGGTGTACGATGTTAACACATTAGCCACCTCTCTCAAGAGTGGAGGAGATTTTTGTGTTCCAACAGCACGATGATTGCTAAAGCCCGTACAGGACCTTCCGTAGTCTCTCGACCCTATTCGCATTATTAGTAAAAGTCCGGTGTTTGTATTATGTAGATCTCCTAATTGAGAAGTCCATGCAAGAATGCATTTCTTACCTCCATCTACTCTAGTTCCCAGTCATGCTATGCGACCACGCTCAGAATTGCGCGTGTAGTGGTGTATCGCCGAACTAGAGAGAACATCTCATCAAAGTCAATCCTTGGCAACTGAGAGAACCCTTTGGCAGTAAGCCGAGTCTTGTAGCGTTCAACCTTGCCATCGGGCGTGAGCTTGCGGCAGCCCAACGAGCTGAGACAGCCTTACAGCTAGCAAGGAGGTCCACAAGCTCAAAGATACCGTCTTCCTTAAGATCACTCAGCTCCTCCTGCATAGCCTTCTCCTAGAGGGTGGATCAACGTGACAAGCCTGTTATACAGTCACTGGCTCTCGAGGGAGTATGGGGAGTCCGCTTAGTGTAAAGTATGTAGCAACATAGGCAGTACCATAGGCTTCAAAGCCGCTGTGGGACTCATGGGCAACAAGGGCGTATCCCAGTGCCGGGTGAACAACACTGAGAGCAAGACCGAGTGCATTGAGGTCAGTGGGTCTGATTGAAGACCGAACTGTAGAGGATGATGCACTGGACCGCGTGCGCTGTAAAGAGGGCCAAGAGGACAGGGAAACTGGCTGGTAAAGGAGGGAGCAGAGCCTCCATCCGCGTTTGTATGAATCCATGTTGACAGTAGGGTTTTTGTGACTCAAGTCCTATTTCTGAGTCAATGGTAGAATTGTGAGACTCAAAAAGTGGCTCTGGGGTATCAGAAGGTGCTGTGGTTTGTGATGGTGACATAAAAGGTGAGCAAGGAGAGGAATGTGCCGGTGACAACATTGGGGACTCAGCAGGTGCGGAGTTAGAAGGTCTAGGTGCAGAGGAAGATGTAAAAGACGTTGGGGAAGAGGCATTGGATGGTGAGGACAGGCTAGGAGACTCACTGGCAGTGACCGGGGAGAAATGAGAGGAAGTAGAGGGAATCATCGGCAAGGGTACAGTGTTTGGAAATGTCACTTCACTCAGATTTTCAGCTAGCCGACAACCCCATACACAACTCGCAAGAAGAAAAAAAAAAAAACTTACATCAGGTTCCATGAATTCACCACCACGGTCAGAGCGCAACACATGCAAACGACAACCACAGGCAAGTTTAGCCTGTGGGAGCCAGGACTCAAGAGTGGCATATACATCAACCTTTTTTGCCGAGGGGCAGACACCCAGCGCATACGTAAATAGTCATCAATGGAACAAAGGACTAGCAATCACCCCTCCCAAGGCGTCATGATTGAGAGGGCTCATGAATTCAGCATGCAAGGGATCAAGGGATTGAGATGTTTGAGTGTCAAATCTGGAAAAGGAAGACCAATGTGTTTTTCCTTTGGACACAGTCAAGACAGTCAGCAGCACAAGCAATGGGGAATATAGAAGCATCAAGATCATGTGCAAGCTGGTGGTGGAGCAATCTGTCGATGCCGACAGTGTCAATGTGGCAGAGAAAGAGATGCAACAGCTATGCGTGTACAAGGGAGTGAGGTCAAGTGACATGGAAAAGAGCAGTTGTGGTAGAGACAGGAGCAAAGGACGAGGTGATCACAGCGTTAACCTTGAAGCAATGTGTGGCCATTGGTGTGGTGCATTCAGATGCAATGCCGTAGCTGGAGGAGCAGTCCATGACCTGGTCATCAAGAGTCGTCACAGAGAGGAGACTTAGTTCAAGAGAGGGCACGTATAGCACGTTTGGCAGAAACAGCTGCCCTTTAGGCCCGAGAAAATGGACAGCACCAACACCTTGGAACAGGACAAGTTTTCCAGTACAACCAACGCGAATGGAGCCAATAGGCTCCAACAAGAAAGCCAAGGAATGAGACAACGTCATGTGTTGGGTGGCTCCTTGGTCAAGAACTGACAAGCCACCGACATGCGCACAGAGGCAAGAACATGAATTACAGCAACAATGGCAAAGCGCGAGGGGAGCTGCTGACCACATGCAACAAGACAATGAGGCAAGCAAACGGAGTACCAGTCCTCATTCCATGGAACATCAACAGTAAGACACCCTTGGGCACAACCCGACAAAGGCCCGTTGGACCCACACGCAAGGGCCTCGTCGAACTCGCACGCAATTGACCCCAGACCTGAAAGTGCCCTCCCACCTCTCTAATCACGGAGGTGACACTGATGGAGGAAAACCAACTGGCCGTCGGATGTCTCATGTGGGTCAGGGGTGATGACGACCACTAACAATGGGGGCCGCTGGGAGTAATGTTGTAAGACCAACGCTGGTGGAGAGTAGGGACCAAAAGGGGAGGGGTAGGAGACAGGGCCACCAAATGTTGGAGGACAATCCCATGGGTACGGTGGCAGAATGTGTGCCACGGTGGTAACGTAGCATCAGTGGAGGTGGGCGACTTGTGGCTGGCGGGCGCAGTGGAGGTGTAGGTGTGAGAACCACCACAACCGTCACCAGAGGAGCGTGCCTAGTGCACCGCATCACGGATGTGAGGCGTGAATCATGAGGGGTTGCATGATACTTGGAGGTAGAGTGTCTATTGGCACCATAGTTCCAGCACGTGACGGTGCGAGTGGATGAGATGGAGGAGGACGAGCTAAAAGGACCTCTTCCCTTTCCACGTTTGCCGTCCACCACCTGATCCGCCACTAGAAGGACTCCCTTTCCCTTTTCCTCGACCCCGGCCGTCCGCTTGGGAAACCATAGAGGAGGTAGACGTGGAGGACGAGGATGCAGTGGACGTAGAGAAGGAGGTGAGGAGGAGGAGGAAAAGGAAGGGGGCGCAATGGTGGCAGCAGTGACTGCTGCACGATGAATACATTTGTTTATCGTGCAGCAGTACAAATTGGTGAATCACTTCTTAAAAGTGATTCACCAATCGGTGAGGCGTTTGTACTGTAAACTCCTACAGAGTGCCAACGCCCGGAGGAGCAACAGAAAGGACAAGCTCGAAGACAAGGCATTTGAGCTCTGAGGCCTTGACCTCTCTGAGGTGTCAAACAACTCGGGGATGAGGCCGTTGAAAATGGAGAGAACGGCAGGAAGCTACACAGGCGTTTCCTTGCCCAGGCCATGCAGCACCCTGGGACAACGAGCCTAATAGGCATCAGCAGTCTCATGATTATGCATAGACAACATGTTAAACTGGACACTGAGGACACTCTTTGTTGCATGCCCCGTCACTTTGGTGTGGCGCCTAATGAGAATGTATGCAATAACAAGATCAGCAGGTGAGTGGGTATAGTGTCAGTATTGTACAACCTGATCTCATAAAAAAGATAATTAGGCCCTCTTCAAATGGAAGCACGAACTTTGCAAGCTGAATCAGAATCAATGGAACAAATGGAGGATTGGTTGAGGGATTGGGCTTATGGTAGCATTCCAAGAGTTGCTCCTCCTACGCCCATGCACTGAAGAAAAATTTCCAAGAGTAAGAGGTGAGACTAGGAGTGAAGTGAGGTGGAGACATGTCAAAGTTACATTGACGCTGGAACTGCGATGTGAGAAATTTGGCTGTGACTATGCCTGCTGCAGCACCGACTACAAGAGGATCAGACTGAACGAAGCTTGAAGTGCAGAGGCGGGTGCAGTGGAGAATGCATCAGGGATGCCAGCAGTAACGGATGCAGAGGAGATGGCTCGCAAAGTAAGCTGTGTGTGGCTCAAGACCAAGCATGCTATATGGGTTGCGAAGGTGTCCTGATCGTCTTGCTCACGACACGGTCTCTCTTGTGTTTTACACTATGCAATGAGAGCTATTTGGAGTCAAACTTGCTCATGCTACAGCTCTACTTGCAAGGTAGCATATTGCTCATCATCGACAAACATAGTGTCAGCGATGTTACTCTGACAAAAAAATTGGCACAGTTTCCTAGTGTCGTAAGAAGAGTGCGGTGAGAGTCTCACCTCAAGGTTGTGCTGCAAAGAAACTTGCCTAGACACACAAACATGCCAGCCCAGGGACAGGGGAGAGAGAGAGATTCCAAGAACAAATTAGAATGCCATGCTCACCAGGCCTAGTGATAGAGGGAGAAAAGAGGAGGAAATACAGTAGCAGCGGATGCTACAAAAAATGTCATAGTGGATGATACAGACACGAAAAGACATGCAGCACTGACCAAGGCTGCGGCTGTGACTATGGAGACTACTGTTGTTATGGAGAGGAGGATCAATGTGGAATGACTCAATGTTGATGCAAATGGAGTGGAAGATACCAGTGAAGTAGAAGTGTGGATGGAGCCCCCTGTGTTGGAAAGAGTAGTGGCTACTACCGCGGCCACTGCTCCTACTGCGCTTGTCGCGATAGCGACCTGAGTAACTACGTTGTTTGCAGTAGTAACAAGGGGCCTCTGATCAACTAGAGCTGCCATGTACATCTCAACCGCTCTACACTACCAGTGCCAGCAGGTGCATGAGCAGCATGTACAGTGGTAGAAAATGTGGAGGCAACAACAGCACTAGAGACGAGCACTGCCTCCAGCATAGATAGAATTTCAGAGGATGCTGATGAAGTTGAATTAGAGCTTGAGGTAACTGGGGAAGCAGAGGAGCAAGGAACTGAGGGTCTATATGTCATTGCGGCAGTTGCTTGTGCCGTCCCACCAAGAGCAAGACGCTGACTCCGCCGACGAATTCTGTGGGAAATGGGTTGGCTTAGAGGAGATTGAGGAGGTCGTTGATCTCATGGAGACCTCGTGGCTGGCACATTTTGTGGTGTTGGTGAGTCGTTCAAGGCTGATTGGCCGTGTGCAGTGTAATATATAGTGTCCTCCTGCTCATTAAGGGTGCACACGGATCCTGGGCTCCGCGGTACCCTACCCATGAATCCGGATCCAGATCCGGATTTGCGGTTCCGGATCCAGGATTGTGGATCCGGCTTGTATCTGCGGATCCTGACCCGGATCCTACGGCAGAGGGAGGGGGGGTAAAAAAACCTTACTAAACGTCCGGCTCAAGTCATCCGTGTGGCACACTCATTTGCACATTCGAAATCGAGCAGCTGAGTAGCGCGCCAAATATTGGACCGGCAAACTATATGGCAACACGTCCGTGTGACTGGCACATGCATCATGCATGTCAGCTGCGGAAAACCTGTCAAGTCGCCAGCCTGGAGATGGCAACTTGACATTTCATTGGTCTCATATCTTCTTATGTGTCGACTGACCAACCACCTGTAGCCCCACAATATCATCAGCACCATACGTGGCCGGATACTATTTGGGCAAAGGCAGCCATCGATGGACATCGTCAAATCGTTGGTGGTCCGCAACAGCGAAACCCATCCGTCGTTGCGTCGCCACGCTGTTCAGAAGCACAACACCTTCATGTGCGTCGTCTTCTTCGACGTCCAACAGCTCCTTTTCCTGTGACTAGCCATCATGGCCGAAGAAGACACCACCCGTCCCGCTGATGAAGACGACCTACTCGAGGAGGAAGACGATGACGAAGACGAAGAGGAGGGTGCCATCGGTGACAAGCACAAATGACGGGGAGAGAACTCCCTCATCTGGGGGTCCTTCAAAAAATTATGTTTTGGTCCAACTGCGCGTGGCATGTGCTACCACTGCACGAAGGACCCAGCCAAACCTGTCAGCCTGTTGGCCAAGAACGGCACCACCGGCGCACTGTGGAAGCACATGCGCCTCATCCACCGAGACAAGTAGCGGCAGCTGAAAGCCGCTGTTGCTGCCAACAAGCTCCAGGAGGCCAGAAGTGCGGTGGCGGATGCTGATGGCGGAGAAGCAGTTGCTCCTGAAGACAACCCAATCGCGCGCGGTGTGGCTGGGGTCGGCTACATCTTCAACAAGAAGTTTTTTCACTGCATTTTGTGGAAGCATGCAGTGGACAAAAACCCTTCGTTTTTGTCCATGGAGAGCTTCTGGCTTGCCAAGGCATTTGCGCACGCCAACCCCGCAGCAGCCATTCCTGGCCGCATGACCATCGCCCGCAACATCCGCGTCGGTGCTAAGGCGTTCCGTCAGCGCATCAAGAAGCAGTTGGCAGCAGTCAAGTCAGCCATATCTTTCACAAACGATGGCTGGAAGGCATGCAACAACGTCAAGTACCTGGGAGTGACGACGCACTGGATCGACACCGACTACAACGTGCGCGCCATCGCCCTCGCCTTCCCGGCCATCAAGGGTGGGGCAGCAGCCGATAACCTCTTCCACCTGCTGAAAGCAGCACTGCAGCAGTGGGAGCTGTGGGACAGAGTGTTTTGTGCTTGAAGAGTGGCTGGATCTGTATGGCAGGGATGGCGCGCACCTCAAACCAACCTTAGAGGACTGGGAACTGATCGCGCTTGTTACTGTCATCATGAAGCCCTACAAGGGCTTCACGGATGACATTTCCGGGTCATCGTATCCCACCCTCTCCCTTGTCATTCCCTTCTACTTTTCCCTCCTTGACAAGATGCAGAGCTGGGTGGTGAAAGCTGTGGCAGCAGAGCGCAAGAGCAAGCGCCGAGGACAAGCTGGCCGTCTGGACTGCAAGGAACAGCTGCTGGTCGAGCTGAAGGAGGGCATGACGTCCAGCATCGCCAAGCTGGACAAGTACGC
>SZWC01006917.1:64404-80457 GCA_023375785.1 Penium margaritaceum | reverse complement strand
TCCTAGCAGTTCCAGCCACGAGCACGCCCTCTGAAAGGCTTTTTTCTCTGGGCCGCCACATCATCACTGACTTCAGGCAGTCTCTGGTAGACCTCACAGTAGAGAACCTCATGCTGCTGAAGTCATGGATCAATGATCCAACCCTGGTGAACTTCCCCGTAGCACCTACTGGAGAAGTAGCACCAGAGTTGGTAGCTGAGGAGGCATGGGTGAATGCACGTCGTCGTGGTGATCTAGCTCTTGAGGAAGAGCTGGAAGAAGAGGGTGAAGATGATGGTGAAGATGAGGGTACAGATGGGGAGGAAGGTGAGGGTGCAGGTGAAAGTGGGGGGGTGGTGACCTGAACATGCTTAGACCTGGACTCGACTTTACTTCCATGATGACATGTTGAAGACAGTTCCCTGTCAAGTACCTAGTTAGTGTGCTTCATTGAGAACATTTTACCATGAATGTGTGAATGAATGTCTTCCATGAACATGTCTGTGAATGTACAACATGTGGAAAGTTAGTTCAGTGTTACCACTCAGTACACAGTCTGAAAAAGAACTGTGAAACTCATGGTACATATAGAATGCATAGTACATGTCTCTGCAGATCCGGATCCAGGATCTGTGAATATAGGGATCCGTGAATCCAAGGATCCGTTACCCCGGTTCAGGATCCAGGTGCAGGACCCGTCGCATGGATCCGGATCCCTCTGAATCTCCGCGGATAGGAACCGTGTGCAGCCTTACTGCTCATAGTGGTCCATTGGATTGTAGTCCTCACTGAAGTTCAATCAAGACTGCGGCGGCATAGGCATGACAACTACTCATGCTGTGCTCTAGCCTCATAATATGCCACATTGTCTTTGATGCGAGCTTGCTCCCGCACAAACGTAGGTGATGTAGGAATCTTCTCTGTTCTTGGTGAAGTCACCAATGCGCTTATCAAGGCCGCAAAGAAAAGGTGGATGCAGACGTGACGGAGACTGAAGGACCAAGGGTCGGGAGTCTCGATGTTGTCGTTTCAGAAGCTACTGTTTTGGTCGCTATTGTTGGTGAGAGTGCAACCCGCAGGTGTTTGTAAATGATGTGTCAAATGACTAGTGCGCACTTTGGTAGACGCCTCCAGATGCATGTGGGAAGAAGTACACTGGGTAGAAGTGAGAAGAAGCTTCCTAGGCCTTACTGCAACCGCCAAAGAAACAACGTACACCATGCACCGGGACGTCACAGCTAGTAGAAGGGGAGTGTTACTTCCCAAATGGACATGAGTCCCTAAATTCTGCGAGTGGGAATCTTTGTCCTTGAATTCATGGCGCAATGCGCATTCAAGTTAGGATTTTCACGCCGTTTGTCCTAGAGAATTTTGGCCACCTTCCCTGACAACTGGTGTTCTTCTTTTGAAGATCCTGAAACCTTTGACCATTTCTGGGAAGGATGAACTACAGTGTCACGAATCGTATCCATGTTTCGATACTCTACGGTCAAGTTCTTGACGTCGCCAGAACTTTATAAACCCGCACATCAATATCCTCAGAACCCCTTGAATTCTTGACATAGATTCTCAAAGCAACCAGTCACAATGTGGCGTCACACGCATCACTCGCCTCGAGCATCCACGGCCCTCATTGTGATTCTTGCTATTACATTTGTACGCTTGACTTGTTGGACACTTTTCAGTGAAGTACACTTATTGCAAGTACGTATCATCCATTTGACCCAATTTCTCAAATTGTCTCCTAATTCACACTTCATTCCCGTGAACCAACCATGTTCCACTTGGCGTAACAGTTCTGCCCCTCATAGAAATATACTATTACGTACTGGACGTACACAAGTCCCTAATCTTTCCAAGTGGGAATTTCTATAATTGCACAAATACTCCACCATGTGTCGAGACCTATATTTTCACTCCGATGGTTAAGGGCAATTAGGCCAACTGCCCTCGCCCTCAGACGATCCTTCTTGTACATTCTAAACAACTTCGATCACTTTCGAGAATTGTCAGCAGATGTATTAAGACCTTTCAACCAACTTCTCAACACATCAAGATGTATAGAGATTTCTAAAGATGCATCTCGCACATCTGCCGTTGAGCCCCCTGATTCCTTGGTGGAGCTTCTCAATCTGACCATTCACGATGTAACTCCACACGCGTCATTTAACAATCCACTCGACGACCCCAACTACGTCTCATTTGTAACTCAACACTTGTATATATGTGTTTGATTGATTTGAAACTTGTCATCGAAGTACACTTACCGCCAGTCATAAACTGCTCAAGTGATCCAAATTCTCAAACCCTGTTCTGCCTTGCAACTGAAACCAGTTCACCATCTACGCTCCGTTCGGGATAACACTTGATATCAGAGCGTAGCGGTGCTGGATAGGCATCTGACTACTTTACCCATCCGGAGGACTACCTCACACAAACCGTCGGCGCATCTTGCCAAGAATTCTCCAAGACTTCGCCAAGACTTTGCAGAATTTATGACCACTACGTGAAACGAGCAAGCACATGCAACAACCGACGGAAATCTTCGACGACGACTTCGGCGATAAAGGAGCAGAACATGTCTATACACGTAAACCCTGCACTGGAGGCGAATGATGACATGACAGGCTACGGAACAGCTGAATCAACCACAAAGAATCCAACGACCAACCCGATCATGGATCCGATGGCAGTAAACCAGCCGCCGCTATTAACAGCGTGGACGTCTATAGCGGGAACGACAAGTGACACCGGACAACAGGCGCGGATCAACAAGGAACTTGCAAACCGTATCTCCTCAGTCAAGGGGATCAACAGCCACCTACTCCAACAACTCAACGGCGCAATGGAGGCTCTTTGCCATGCAAGTGCATGGGAGGAGGAGCTCGTCGAGAGGAACACCCAAGTCTTGAACGGACCCAAGATTTGTCTAGCCTCTCTCAGACCGTTCAATCCTAAAAATTCCACGGAACCAATGGTTTGGATGTGGTTTGGTTGTGACGAGCTTGGAGGTGTACTTCACCACTGCTGAGGTCAAAGACGATTGAAAGAAAATTGACCTTGCGGCCGCGCTTCTGTGTGGCACGGCCTTGAGTTGGTGGTCTGATATAAAGGCCATCCAAAGGAAACAGGAGACCCGGAGGGACCTAATTGACGACCAACGGCACCCGTCTCATATCACCAACCGCAAGCATTCTACCCTTGGAGCAGATCAACCCGCAATGGCAAGACGTGCTGATGCCACCAACCAGCTAGAACAAATCATCATGCGCAATGCTTGCACCTTTTGGACTGCTGAACGAAAAAAATGACGCTTGATGTAAGCTCGAGCGTCTTTGTCAGCAGTCTAGTGTAGCAGAGTACACGTGGAGATTCTACAAGATCATCACTCGTGCAGACATCATCCTAGACGAAATCTATTTCCACTACAACAACGGCCTCAAATGAGACATCCGGTGAGTGATCACCATTTTTGGCATTCAAAACGACCTACAGCAAATGACCGCAGTAGCAAAAAGGATTGACAGTGCCAACTACGACGCTCGGATCTAGGAACCCTCCAAACCACATTTATCATGGGAACAGAAGATTTTAGTCAGGGGACTCCGCAACCCCGATGGAAACAGACGTCGTCGACCAAAGAGATACACGCACTTAATACAAATGTGGAAAAGTCAGGCATATTGCTCGAAACTGCCGGAGCAAGAAGCAGGCCAAAAAGGGGGGAAAATTGTAGAGGGGAAAGTTGCACTTGCGCTTCATTGCAAAGAGCCTCCATCGTAATGGAAGCTCTTTGCAAGTCGCGATGGAGGCTCTTCGCTAGTCGTGATGGAAGCTCTTCGCAAAGCAAGTGCATGGCTCTTTGTAATGAGTCCGAAAGCAGCAAAGGACAAAAGTGAAAGCCGTGACTCTTTTCCACAAGGACTGGTCTGCGCAAAATGATCGCCCATCTAAATGGCTCATGAAGTCGTAGAGGATTTCAGATATTGCTGAGTTTGAGGAGGGATACTAGGATGACCAACCGCCGATACTACTAAAAGTGCAACCTCGAGGTTGCAAGATTCGCATAATGGTACCGGCAATACTGGATAGAGGGACCTCTCACAGTTTTGTGAGTAACGACATGGTTCAAAAGCAAGGTTTGCAAACCAAACTAGTGGTGTTTGAAAGAAAAATAATCTATGGAAGATTGCACATACTGAGACTCCAAGAACCACTACCACTACAAGTGGGAGACTTGCGAGATGTAAAGGTATGGAGGTTGTTTCCAATGAGTGGTCTCAAAATCATTCCCGGATGTGATTTCCTGTACCAGGACAACCCGCAGATTGATTGGAACAGTGGCAAAGTCTACGTGGAGATCAATAGTACAAAGCAAAAACTTTTGCGCGTGGGGCCGAAGACGATAGCAAAAGTAGCATAGGTTGAAGCAGCAGAGGAGGAAGCAGCAGAGGGAACTGTAGCAATTGAAAAGCGACAACTTGTGCAATCGATACCATTCAACATACTGCACTCTATATGCAACGAGGGGCTCGTGCATGGATCATACATCTTGAGCGAAAGGAGGAAGCCGAAGTGGCAGCAACTGACTCATCGGTCTCATCGGCGTCATCAGCCTCATCAGCCACATCAACATCAACAAATTTCGTGATGGTTCTCAAGGAGTTTGTGCCTCTAATCCAAGAGTTTGTAGACGTCTTCTTTGACAAATTCCCAAAAACCTTACCACCTCAACGCGACATTGACCATTACATCGAACTGAAACCAGGCAGCCGATGTCGTTTTGACTCACAAATGCCACGTTGACGTTCATGGCGGCGATGAACAATATCTTCTGCCTGTGCCTCGACAACTTTGTTGTGGTTTATCTCGACAACATTCTGGGGTACAGCCGCATCCTGGAGCATGATGGACATCTCCGAAAAGTTCTTGAAGTTTCACAAAGAGAAAAAACTTCGAAAAACTCTCGAAGTGCGACTTCGGTCGCAAGTCGATCGAGGTTGTGTCAATTCATCAACAGTGGACGGATCACCATGGATCCAAGATACTCGCTGATTGGCTGACACCAATGTCATCAATGTCCGAGACGTCCTAGTTTTGCGACGTGTGTCACATGGCCGACACTTCTGAACCAAAGTCCAAGAAATCCTTGTTTTCCTTTGCTTTTGCAATCACTACCAGCATGGCGTGCACGATTACACCCGGATGTTAGCGCCTCTCTCCAATCTCACTCGGAAAGAAAAAAAAGTAGCGGTGGGGAGACAGCAAAAAGAAAGCACTCATCGCTTTGTGGAATGCTCTTACCTTGACGCCAGCCCTACGATTACCCGATCCAACAATCAACAGCGTCATGGCTACTAACGCCTCCGACCAAGCCATTGGCACGGTTCTCCCACAAGTTCACGATAGTGGAGAGCAACCGGTTGCGTATATGTCACGACAGTTACATGGACCGGAGCAAAACTACGCCGTACACGAGAAGGAGTTGCTGTTGGTCGTAGACGAATTTAAGACTTGGCGGTGCTATCTTGAATTCCTCCAATGCATCTTACGTATCGAAACATTTGAAGACGCAACCAAACCTCAGTGGATCTCAAAACCTGTGGATGGAGTTTTCCGAATCTGGGTTCGGCTGCGATGTTGAGTAACGGCCATGCAAAACCAACCCTGCAGATGCACTTAGTCGCCAACCAGACATTATGGTTGAAGTAGTGACACTCCAACTATAGCGAGATCCATATCTCGAGCAGCTGTTCACACGTGGCTACAACCAGCACCGTGGATACAAAAAAACCTAGTTATGGTACGACGCACCCTATTGGCGACGACGATTCACTCGCGAGATGGTCATTCCCCCAGACGACAAACTCCGTTGTATGCCGCTTAAAGAGTGTCATGACACCAGTCCAAGTGGACATTTTGGAGAAAACAAGATGTTAAAGAAGTTGGCAAAGCATTACTGGTGGGACAAGATTCAAAATGACGTGGCCAACTTCTGCAAATCCTATGACACATGTCAACAACAAAAATCCCATCGCACACGGCCAGCCAGACTCCTGTAGCCACTCCCCATTCTAAGGAAACCATGGACCAACATTTCCAGCTTTCGATAACGTACCACCCTCAAATCGACGGCCAAACCGAGCGGACCAACCAGACACTCGAACAACTTCTTCCAACATTATGGGAACCACATGGGACGGATTGGTCAATTAAACTTCCAACTGCCGAACTCGCATACAACTCAGCGACGTCCACCGCAACGGGTAAAATTCCATTCGAGGTGGTATATAGAAAACTTCTTGCCATAGCAGCCGGACTTGACAGCCGAAGCAACATTGCCGCAGTCGACATCCAACTCCGCGATTTCTCTACCATTTGGGACCAAACACGCCGGACGCTTGCAAAGACACATGCGGCAATGAAGCAAGAATACGACCGACGTCGCGGCGTCGATGTATAGCCGCTAGCAAACATCAAACTCCACGGAGTTGACTATTTGAAGCTCAAACCTCGATGGTTGGACCCATTTGAGATCGAGCACATGCAAACCCCTGTGGTTGCATGACTCAAATGCCTTCACACCATGCAATTTCATCAAGTGGTCCACATCAGCTAACTGAAGCACTACCAGGATCCTTGGGAGAAATTTTCCAGTAGGGATGTACCTCCCCTTCCTCTTGTACAAGTAGACAAGGACACAGAGTACGTCATCGAGGACATCCTCTGCTATGGACGAAGTGGCAAGACCATGGAATATCCTGTCAAGTGGCACGTCTATGACGCCGCGCACAACAGATGGGTACCTTACGACAACTTGTGCGACGTCGATCATCTGATCCACTGGTACTACCACCGTCACCGGGCCACATTTACAAACGCGTGGCAGGACGTCGCGGTTAAAAAGGGGATAAGTGTTACGTACCAGGCGTATAGAATTTTCTAGTCTCTCCGAGTGGGCATTTCTCTCATTACACAAATAATCCACTGCGCGTCTAGACCTAAATTTTCACTCCGACGGTCGAGGGTAATTTGGCCATATGTTCTCGCCCTCTGACGATCCTTTTTGCATATTCTAAACAACTTCGACCACTTTTGAGAATCGTCGACAGAAGTGTCACAAACTTTCGGTTGAATTCTTGACACATGGAGATGCATTAAGATTTATGAAGATGCATCTCGCATCTTCGCTGTCGATCTTGGACGCCCCCGGTTTCTCAACAAAGCTTCTCGATCCGACCACTCACGACATGACTCCACACACGTCGCTCAACACTTGTCTCGACGACCATGACTTTGTCTCATATTTACCTTGAGCCTTGTATACATGTGTTTGATGGTTTCGACACTTGTCATCGAAGTACACTTAATGCTAATCAGAATTTTTCAGGTGTCCCAAACTATCAAACCGTGTTCTGCCTTGCAACTGATACTTGTTCACCATCTCTGCTTTGTTCGGCACAATATCTACTACTCAGGCAGATATAAAGAGGATAAAAGATTGAAGTGTGAAGTGAAGAAATGGACTATTCTATAGATAGACGTACGAGAGTTTATTGGGCAATATCGCATCTTTTACCAACAAGATTGAGCCGCTAGGTACTCACCATGTCCACAATTTAAGCTGGCATGCCTGCACCTACTAAATTAGGCATGGCAAGCCCAGTACGGACTAAATTAAAGCTACGATATCCACAGGTAAAAAAAAAACAATGTTTCCACAAAAAATGCTTTGTTGTCGTTACATGGAATGCAACTTCAGAATGCTGATGTCATCATGCTCCTCGAACAATGACAAACCCCTCTTTGAGGTGTTTTTAAATTGGGCATAAATGCTCTGGAGTCCATGGTTTCGGTCGATAGATCCGCCGTGTCCATACTCGAAAGCGAACTGACGGCGGTGTCCAAAGTCGAAACCGACATGCATGTAGTGTCCATTGTCGTAAACGCCATGACAGCGGTGCCCATGGTTTTTGTTGTGCGAGACAAAAACGAAATCATGTCTACTGTATCCACTATTCGCTCGAAGAATTAATTTTTCATGGTCTTGCATGTTGTAAACAAACCTCGCATGTTGCCAGCCTGGCTTCGCAGCCTCTGATTTGTTTTGTCCTTGCCATGCATGTGGACCAGTATCGTCGCGATGTAGCCGAAGTTTACGCTTCGCACAGAAGATGCCGTCGCCAATGAATGCATGCCAAATGGACACGGCCATCGCCAATCTCATATTGTCCATGGTGGAATTTGCCGGTGCCATACACACCATCAACGGATATCGGCGGCATGTGCCGACGTCCACTCACGGTCACGCAAACAGGTTCAACTAGTGAACCTGGTTTTTGTACCGGTTCGCACTATGAACGGGTACTAACGTGTGTATTTTAGTGCATCTCCGTCAGTACAATGCGATAAGTTTACTCCAATTGTCAAACTTTGACTCACACGTTGGATCGACATGGACAACGACGTCCGTCCAAATGGCCCGGCACATCATGGATGTGGTACTCCTGGAGCGGACCAGCGGGCGGCACATCGGGCATGGGTCGCATTGAAGGAGCGGTGGGACCGCAATGTAGCATGCCACCGAGAGTTGGGATATGAAGAACCAGCATGGGCCCGAGCTCCTATGACTCCGGAGCACATGGTTTGGAACTTGGGAGTGCCCATGCCTAGTAGCAGGCCGCCCAACTATCCCGAGCCATGGGAGCCGTGGATATGGACCGAGCCACCGAGTCCCTAGTGGGCATTTGTTGATGAAAGCACGGGCATGAGAGTATTATTGCATTGACAATCTAGGGTATGCGAGTATTATTTCGGTGAAAAATATGGGCATCTGAGGTTTATTGCTCTGACACTTCGGGGTATGCAAGTATTATCTCGGTAACAAGTATGGGCTTCCGACGTTTATTGCGTTTACAATTCTGGGTATGCGAGTATAATGTCACTGACAAGTATGGGCTTCTGAGTTTCATTTCATTGAAAATTGTGGGTATGTCAGTATTATCTTAATGAAAATAATGGGCTTCCAAGGTTTGTTTCATTGACAATTGTGGGTATGTGAGTATTATGTCAGTGAGAACTATGGGCTTTGGAGGTTCATTGCATTGACATTTCTGGGTATGGGAGTAGTATTTCAGTGACATGTATGAGCATCCGAGTTTTATTGCATTGACATGACTGGGTATCTAACTATGGGCATGGAACTACTATTTCATTGAGAAACATGGGTATGAGTTCTTTTTTTGTCACATTTCCGGGCACAAAAGGAAAAGGTAATTGACAACTTTGGGCAGATCATTATTATTTCATTGGCAGCTATGGGCACAACGGTATTATTCATGTGACTACTATGGGCATGGGAGTAATGTTCATGACCCAAGAATGGCCATTGTTGATTGATTTCGGGAAGTACTACCCAACCCATTCTGCATCTAACCACTTTGGATCCACGACACTGCACAACCAGAGCAAGTGGCACAAGTCGCATCCACATCCCTGCCGTCCTTGACATCCCATTTCATCATAGAATCTTTCCTCATTGGCATCAACGGTGTCCATGTTTTCGTCTCCTCCCTCGTATAAGACATCTTCCCAATGAATCTCCTCTGCCTCTGCTTCACTCGTGTAGGCATCCAGTTGACTTGTGTCGTTGTGTGTCGCTGTACAACGGCACATGCCTACATATCTTGTTCTTGTTGGCGGCCACAACTAGGAATACAGTTTCTGACACACCAATGTCGCACCAACTCCCATGAGGAACATGACGGTCAAGTCTTGTTCATCACATGAACTCATGTTTCTGGTTCCTTGAAACAACTGTCCCAAAGAGAACGAAATGAACGTGTGTACAATCTATATGTACACTTGGTAGCTGCTTGAGGTACATACAGTGCAAAACTATTTCAGGACACCATTGTGCACTACAATTTGCACCTTACTGCAATTCTGGACTACAACAGATGCATAGTTCAGCAAAGCAAACGTCCAATGTGTGGTTACTGGTTGTGATTTATTTGAGCAGAAGAGGAATTTGGGCTGATTTTGACATGGGGAGGGAGGACTGCACAAACTCAGGCATCGGGCATTAGAACTACTAGTCAAGCGGAGTTGATCAACAGTACTAACTAAAGTACACGAGAGCTAATCTACTACAGGAGTGCAATCATGGGCCACATGTGATCTGGCATGCACCTCCTCTTCAACGAGTGGACGTTGATGATCTGTGTAAAGCACACACATGGAATGAAAACAGTGTTAGACATCATGCATGAAGTTGAAGGCAGAGTTCAAATAAAGTAATGGCAATCAAAACAACCTCACCCAGACTCACCAAAGGCAAAAGGAGCAGTTGATGTTGTCCACTTCAGCATGGAAGGCCATCCATGCCTCATCACGATCTTCGGCATCATGGTGCTTGACCCCTTCCTCGTCAGTGGACACAGAGACTGGGTCGACAACCTCCTGCCCCCCCTCCCCCCCTCCTCCTCTTCCTCTTCCCCCTCACCCCCCTCCTCGTCATGTGCCTCCTCCTCTTCCTCCTCCTCCTCCTCGGACTCTGCCTCCACTTCGGCAGGGGGTGCATCATCCGCCTCATCCCCTGAGTATCCCATGGCGTCCACGTTAGTCCGGCAGGAGGCCCGCATGCGACGCTCAGCGTCTAGCTTTGAGACGCGTGCGTCCGCCATCTGCTCGGGGCTTGGGGCCTCCATGTTCGGGCATGCCCGCCATACATGGCCCTGCTTTCCACAGCGGGCACAAATGCGCCGTTTCTTCATCTTCGCATACCTGTCCAAGCGCACGGTGGCTGACCACACGCGCCCGCGACTTGGGCCTGGCTGCTTCCACTTAGGCTCTGCCGGCTTCACCTGCCGCACCTTTGGCAATGGGGACAGGGCATTGTAGGTCCGCTTGTAGCTCAGGTTCGGGTAGCCGAAATCAACGTACGCTATGGGGTTTAGTGCGTTCTCCAGCAGTAGGCCGCACGCATGCGAGCACGGCACCCCATACTCCCGCCAACGCCCGCACGAACAGTCCTTGGTGGTGAGGTTGACGTCGCGAGGAGTGCCGTTATGACGCGTGGTTGTGCCGCTGTGCCATGGTCCCGTCTCGTCGCCATCCAGGTCGATTGAATACTCTCTGCTACGGTTGTAGTTGTGCTTCACCTTGAGGTACAGCGCAGGCGCGACGCTGCCCACGGCGTCATGTGCCATCCTCTGCCGAATGTGCCACAATCGCTGCACAAATACGTGCGGGCTCACGAAACAAAAATACGGATACATCTTTCTCAGCTCCAACGGCTTGCCATTCCAAGACTCCATGGCGTTGCTGGTGGTATGCCCTCCGCAAGAAACCGGGCAGAATAGCCTGCTCCAGCGCTCCTTCAGGATGCCAGGCTCTCCATTCCCGCCCAGCAGGTAATCAACTGCCCTTGGCACTGTGTGCCGCATCTGTGCCAGGCATGCGTCCCAGTCGGCCTGCTTCGTCACGTGTGCCAGGTTCCAGAATAGTGCACCCGACCTGCCCTGGCACTTGGACTGCACGTTGCGCATAAGGTGCCACATGCAGTACGTGTGAGTGGCCCCGGACAGCTTGGCCTCGACAGCATTGGCCCGTCCCTTCTCGCTGTCATATATGACCGTTGTTCCATGATGTGCGGCCGTGGGGTACGTTGCAGCCACCAACTCACAAAACCAGCTCCAGTTGCGCTCATCTTCCCCGGACACCAAGGCGTGCGCAGCCGGCATGGCGTCGTCATTTGCGTCGAAGAATTGTATGGCGAGGAGTACCTGCTTGTGGCCGTTTTTTAGATGTGTGCCATCCATGACGAGGACCCATCTGGTGTACTCAAAACCTCTCCTTCAGGCCCCGGGTACGATGAACACTCGGTCGAAGGCGCCTATGACACGGTCTTTCTCGACTTTGGCGATGGCGAGCGGGTCAACCCTCAGCACCTGCATGAGACAACATAATCCACATGTTCGGTCCCAAACCCATCACATACCTGAGTTGTTGAAAATCGTGTAGACGAAACCATTGCGGGATAACGTACCTCGTCCACGTAACCTCGGAACATGCTCCACGAGTCCGACTTGTTGCCGTACATCTTCTTCAAGCACACTGTCTTCGCACGGTAAATGGTGGTGTAGAGGACCTTCGTCTTGGTCACTTCTGTCACGACCGCTTGCAGCGCCTTGGGCTTCACACATGGGTCCTTCGCGATGGTGCTCTCAATCTGCCGTGCAACCCACCTCATGGAGTGCATGAGGTTACCCCGGCCGAGGCTGAGGTCACAAAGATGGCCATCCACGAACGACGTGATGTTAACTGCTCCGGACTTCTTGCTGTACCTGGCACGAACGATCCACGGGCACTTCTTCGTCGTATACTGCTTACACCGCGCCACAAAGCGACTGCGGTTGCTTTTCAACCACCTCAGCGCCATGCGGTTGTGAACCGCATACTCTTCCTCTACGGCTTTGCATGCGGCCATGTTCTCGAATGTTGAACCACCGAGGGAAGTCCACCGCAGCTTTTCGCTGCTTCGGGGTAGAACATGGGGTGGGGTCCGAGATGCAGGCGCCTTTGCCTTGGAGTCGTCTGCCTTTGCCTCATCGTCAGAACCGACGTGCAGGCCCTTGGTCGAGAGCACACGTCCACCTACACGAGACACCCTGAGAGGATCCTCAGCTTGAGGGCGTGGGGCCCCGTCAACTGCACGGGGCGGTACATCGTCGTTGTCTGCGGTGGGTGTCTCGCGCGTCAAGCACGGATCATCTGTCAAGTCGTCGTCGCTGCCGTTCGGTGGGAACCAGGAGGTTGTGAGAGCTCCGCCACCTCTCTGGTGCGTGGTCCCCGCCATCGGGAGACATCATGGGCACCTTGTTCATAAAAACTGGCTTTATACAACTGGAATACCCACGATCGTCTCGCATGTACCGTCAACGATGCCGCCATGGGCATGAGGAACATAATCGACGCTTCGATGCACCAAAATGCACTTCAAGGCGACAACCCCCCACGAGCCGCTACCGGCGATGTGGATCAAACAATATTTTCCAGCGAATGGTACGACTGCGGTTGATAGAAGCACATGGTAGCCGTGCATGATGGGAGGTACATTGCGTCTTGTGAAACCGGTAGGATGTGACACATCACGGGCTGTCAAAATCAGATACGAATGCGGTGAAATACACGGACTCGTTTCAGGAGGTCAAATGTGCAATTTGTTAAACTTCGACGGTCCTTCAAACAACGGGCTGAGATGACGCACTGGGCTCTATCATATGCAACGCGTTTCTACGAGCCGGAGCGTTGCATTATCCTATGTTAGACCCCTGTCATGAAGGCGTCGGAGACCTAACGAACCACGTCAAATTGTTTCCATGTTACGCGTACGGCCGCCGACGACGGTCGTTTCCGCATCGGTGTTGAAATGTATGACAAATATGTTAAAACCTTGAAACATATGTCAAGCATGCCCATGACTCACAATAACCGAGGACACAGATGTCATGTCGTTTTCAAGTATGGGCACCGTTGTTATTTCGATTCCGGCTATGGACACCGCATGCGTCTTCGTTTCGACTTTGGACAGCGCAGTCGGTTCGACTTCGACTATGGGCACCGGGGATTTATCGACCGAAACGATGGACATATAACAGCTCTGTCCTTTAATTTTTCGAGTGAGGGGTTTGCCTGAGGTTTGCATGGTGTGTCCAAGAAACCCCATGCGTTGAAAGGGAGTATGCTGGGCCCCGCTGCTATGGGGCCCAATAGATGCTCGCGAGAAAAATGAAACCCTCACCCCCAAATGTAGAGAGAGGATGTTTTTGAATGTATTTTCTCCGTAAAATAGGGGTGTTTTGTGTTCCATGTAAAAAGAGTCCAAATTTTGGAAGGGCGTTTTCGCTCGATGGAGATGGAGCGATGCCTTTTTTTTTCCCTGTTTGAAGCGCAAACCCCGTATTAAGATGTAGGTTTTTATTGTTTTTCATGGGCTCCGCTCGTGAAAAACATACAAAACTCTAAATCGTAATAGGGGGATTGTGCATCCAAAGAAAAAAAAAACAAAAGCGTCATCGCTGCATCGCGATCTCGCGAAGGGGTGATGGTTGGGATCGAGCAACGGTCACATGAACCTTGTTTACATGCTCGATCAGCGAAGCATGTTGCTGATTGAGGATGGCGAGTGAGTGTTGGATATCTTCTTGGATATTCCATTTCAAAACTCGGAATCGCGGGTATGCCAGCTGAATAGTGCCCGCGGTGCGGGCATCCGAGTAATTAGGCCATACCAACAGCGATACTCTCCTTGACTCTGATGTCGCTCGAGTAAGCTGGAGTCAAGCGAGTTTTGTCGGCAATTGAAGGTTCTGAATCATTGTTACCAGGTTGGTAACTTTGCTTATTTATTGGAAAAAACTGTTTAGTTCCAGACAGACCGGCTCTTTTTCAAACCCGTTGTTGAATTCGTGAGACAGGACATTTACTTCTGAATCAGTACAGGCCGCCCGTTACAATGACTACTGTCTGGAATCACGTTTGGATGGTCATGCTCCAACGTTTGCTTTTAACCAATGTTGCGTTAGCAGCTGCTTTGCATTATAGCCTCTTTCTTGGCCATCAAGTCTCGAGGACTCTGAAAATGTCTGTGGTGAAGCAGTGCAAAGTTCACGATTCGACATTTAGTGAGAAGAAATCTCAATGCATGAACGGACGAGGTTGGACGTTGCCAAATTTTCTTTCTTAGCCGGCAAGCGGCGTGAGGGCAGTCACTCGATCGAAACGATTCCTTTTGGTCGGCTTCGATACATCCGTTTTGATGTGTCTTTCGGTTGGCCGCATGGCAGATTGGAACCTCACAGTAGAATCGTCTGGATTCCGCTATCGTCTAGCACCGCAACTCCCAATGCCGACCCCGATCCCATACTCGTGGACAGTCGGCTTCGATTTTAATCATATGTTGAGCTGGAATCCATCGGAATCTTCGGCAAAAGAAGGACACACTGTCCGGTAAGATCATCCAGAACTGTTCCTCAACAGAACGCGGGAACGAAAGCCATTCCATGATAGGCTTTTCTTTTGCGCAGGAGCAAGCTCTACGGTTCAGTCTGACAATTGCACTCGCGTCGAATGACTCAGGGATGAAGCGTATGCAATTGCTCCGTCGTCGACACCGTCGGAACAAGTCAGACAAAAAGGATTGTGATTTCTCCGCGGTTGCCGTTTCTAATAGGGCTCGATGTATCGGTTCTCTCTCAGAAAACATATGAACGTGAAAGAGTCATCAGCACATGCTAAACACCCACCTTCTAGATTTCTGGAGGGATGGTGTATTTTTTTACGGTCAATTTACCTGTCAAATTTCTTCGTTTCACATCGTGGCCGTTTAAAAAGTCCACCATCCCTTCAGAAATCCAGCTAAACTTCTTCATTTCACATCACGGCGTTGACTGACAGTATTATCGCCTCGTACCCGGATTTGTACCCAAAAACATCGACATAGTTTCCCAAAAACCACATCGTAAAATTCGGGGGTTGTGGGTTTTATGAAGGTTCGGGCTCCCTTCAGGCCCCGCGGTGGCTGGGTCTTGGAACTTCCCTTTCATCGAATGTGGGGTTTAGTCTTCCAAAACATTTCGCACTTGCAGAACATTTATATGCAAACTCGAAATAGACCGGATATCCGGAGAAGGAATTGTGATTAAACGGTAGACGGTTACTTTTCCCGACTCCGCTCTTGTAATCGGCAAAGCTGTCCTTTTTAAAATGTCGAAAATGTAACAAAGTTGTCGTAGCACAGCAGACCGTCTTCCGCAGCCGGAGCTACCTTTTGTGTGTCCGCTCAAACGGGTCCGACGAGAAATCCGGACTGGGGCGTTGAGTTGTGATTTGTGCGACGGTGCGGGGAAGCGGTTGTGAAGATCGAAGGACCTCGTCGCTGCACAGAGCATCAGAAAATTGCGCTCCTGCGCTCCTGCGAAACCGCCCCATTACTAGCTCATTTCCGCATGTCTGAAAATGGCTGCATTGGTACAGGGGCTAGTGTTTCTCCCGTCTCTGACACGCCTGTCC
>SZWC01006917.1:5244-16303 GCA_023375785.1 Penium margaritaceum | reverse complement strand
AGTATTTGCTCAGGGTCAGTATCACGTCAATGAGGATGCACACACATGCATGCTCAAGCATGCACACCCACACTCGCTTGAGCTGGAACAGGAGAAGTACGTGGCTGAGGTGCTCAAGTGGTACAACATGAAGGACTACATACTAGTTGGTATTCCAGTCCAAACCAAATTCCCAGCAGAGCGTGGAAATGTTGTTACACAAGAGAGGAAGGGGAGGACATAGCAGGGATGCTCTCCCCAGCTACGCTGAATGGCCTCGTGAATTTCATGGTGGTGAATAAACCAGGCGTGCCCTACACGATGAACCAGGTGAATAGGTTTGTGGTTGATCCCAAACCACTACACTAGAAGACTATGAAGCACAACCTATTGAACCAACAAGTGACGGGGCATGCACATCTAAGGTTCAAAGGCAAGGGGAGGTTTGGCGGAAAGGGGAAAGTCTGACCCCTTAAGTCTAGCCTACACGGATGTAGACTATGTTGGCTACGTTTACTATGTCGATAGACAAAGTTCCACATTTGACAACTTGTTCTCCCTCGTGGGTATAGCAGTCCCGTGGTGTAGCAGAGAGAAAAATCAAGTTGTCACCTCCATGGCATTGCTGGAGTACAACCCATTGTCCGAAGCAGTCAAGCAGGATGTGTAGCTTTGCTCGTGTCTGAGGGAGGTTGTGTTGCAACAGGAACCAATGTTGGTGCCAGAGGAAACACCAGTGCCATATCACTCAAGAACTGTTTTATACAATGGTACAGGAAGAAAACACTTCAAAATGCACTATCACTATACACAAGGAATAACTGACAAGGGAAAAGTGGCGTTGCATCATCACAGCACAAAGCACATGCTTGCATATTTCTTGACCACATGATATATCACAGATTAGTACGTCATTAGCATGGCCGGACTCGGGATGTCTTGGTACGAGGGGTTGGAAGGTACAACAGAAATTGAGTGGTCAGAAATTAGGACGTAGTAGGCATGGAAGCGATGAGATTTGGGGAAATTGCATTGTCGGGACACCCTCACCGCATGAGTCTCTGAAGCGAGAAACATCAGAGCCAACTCCCAGTCCCAATGCGAACCCGCTCCGGTCCCGGCCCCTGCCATACNCAGGGTGGAGACATCTCAAAGTCCTTTAGTCCTTGCTTCGTGGGGAGGGTGACCTCAGGATCCAGTCAATGTGGGCTCAGTTCATGGAGACTACCACTCAGAGGGACACCTCTAAAGGAAACCCTGCTAACTATTGTGTCTTGTCCTGATGGCAAGGTGGCATCGGTCTATGATCCTAGATGCAACTCACGCATTTGCTCTTGAAGCATGGAAATCTCAACCTTAGGTGTGCCGTTATCCATGTGCTTCTCATCCCAGGTGTGAACATGCAACCAAGGATGCTAAGGCTTGGGAGCTGCGTACTAGTGGTTAGGAAGGTGGAGAGGATTGTACCCAAGGGGGGATGCCACCCAGGAGGTCGCTGTTGGCACTGGCGCCAGCCATGCTACCTATCTCGACAGTAATAGCACGAAAACCCTCAAGACAAGTGGGACTCATGCCATGGCTACATCAACCACTATACCTGTGGCTGCTACCACGGCTGAGGCTCAGGCGCAGACCACGGCAATGGCAATGCCCACGGCCACGTTGCGCAGCTCATGTCGAGAGATGAGCGTAGGTGATAATCTCACACACTCAATCCCGGTGGTGCAAAGCACCACGTAGAGGATACGAATGCAGCAACGTCTCTCAGACGGACTGCGATGTCGTCAGTCAATGCGACAAACTCAGCCGTAATGTGTTGCTACAATGTTGCACCCAGTGATGATGGCGCAACTATCGCAACGTGCGACCTCAAGTCACCTTCGGTGCCGCTGATGCTGCACCGGGTGCCGTCGTCAACAGACTGCTGTGGCCTTAAGCCACCTTCGCTATTGCTACTGCTGTTCCAACTCTCGCGGCGGCTGCTGCTACAGTGGTTCCCGTCATCAGCCGATAGTAGTGGCCTCAAGCCATAATAAAAAGTGAAATAATAAAAGAAACAAAACAAAACTCACCCCCTTTTTTTGTTGTTTTTTTGTGTGATGGTTCCACCTCCTTGGGTGCCCCCTTTGGGGTTTTCTGGGGTGCACCACTCGAGCCCCCCCCCCCTTCTCTCCTTTTTTTCTCGGTCTGGCTCGACCCTTGCTTCAAGGGAGCCCGTCGAGCAAGCTCCCTCGGCGAGCTCGCTCACTGCGAGCAAGCAATCTCGTGCTGCTTGCTCGCAACTTGAAGCTGTAGTGCAGCTTTGCGGGGCAAGCAAGCAGCACCAGTGGCTGCTACTACTGCGGCTGCCACTACTGCACAGGCTGCTGCTGTTGTTGTAGCGCGCATGAGCAGTTGCGGCTGCACGCTGCAGTTACCCGCCGGTGCCGCCGCTGCTGCTGCTGCTGCAGCTGCTTGCCGCTGCTGCTACTACTGTTGCTCGCTATTGCCTACTGCTGCTGCTCGCAGCCGCTAGCTGCTACTACCGCTCGCTGCTGTTGCTGCTCTTTGCTGTTGCCGCCTGCTGCAGCTGCCGCTGTAGCTGATCGCCGCCGCTTCTGTTACTGCAGCTGCTGCCCGTCGCCGCTGTTGCAAGTTGCTGCTGCTGCGTGTTGCCACTGCTCGCAGCCGCCACTGCCGGAAGCTGCTGCTTCTCCTGTGAGCTGCTTCTCCTTTTGTTTTTCTCTTTTTTTTTACACACTGGTAGCCAGACATGGTTGTTGCTGCCACCCGGTGCTGCTGCTGTAGTGGGTGCTACCCGTAGCCGCTACCGCCACAGGTGCTTCCCGCCACTTATTGCTGTTACGACCACTGTTGCTTTTAGCTCCCACTGTTTTCTCTGCTACCTCCACCGCTCTGCTACAACGTAGTCATGGTGGGTCCCTCCAAGATCTGTTGCTGCTGCTATGGGTGGCTACCGGTGCTGCCACTCGCTGCTGTTGCGTCTCTGCTACACAGCACAACGAGTTGTGGCTCGTTTGCTCTAATACCATAAGAAACTTCCTAGAACCTTCCTAACCACTTGCCACCAACACTAGGCGTCAGCGCTAGGTTAGCGTGTGACAACAGTCACAAGTCAGAGACAAAACTGCAAGGGTCTGGGTAGGGACATCTACAACTTGTCAGGAAGCTCAAAACGAATACAATTGCAGAGAGAGATAACAAATGACAAGTTCACAGCATACATACCTGCCGCAGCGCACGACAGGTGTCGCACTCGGCAGTCCAAGGTCTGTCCTAAAACCGACCCAAAGATAATGTTTTNTGTGATGGTTCCACCTCCTTGGGTGCCCCCTTTGGGGTTTTCTGGGGTGCACCACTCGAGCCCCCCCCCCCTTCTCTCCTTTTTTTCTCGGTCTGGCTCGACCCTTGCTTCGAGGGAGCCCGTCGAGCAAGCTCCCTCGGCGAGCTCGCTCACTGCGAGCAAGCAATCTCGTGCTGCTTGCTCGCAACTTGAAGCTGTAGTGCAGCTTTGTGGGGCAAGCAAGCAGCACCAGTGGCTGCTGCTACTACGGCTGCCACTACTGCACAGGCTGTTGCTGTTGTTGTAGTGCGCATGAGCAGTTGCGGCTGCACGCTGCAATTACCCGCCGGTGCCGCCGCTGCTGCTGCTGCTGCAGCTGCTTGCCGCTGCTGCTACTACTGTTGCTTGCTATTGCCTACTGCTGCTGCTCGCAGCCGCTAGCTGCTACTACCGCTCGCTGCTGTTGCTGCTCTTTGCTGTTGCCGCCTGCTGCAGCTGCCGCTGTAGCTGATCGCCGCCGCTTCTGTTACTGCAGCTGCTCCCCGTCGCCGCTGTTGCAAGTTGCTGCTGCTGCGTGTTGCCACTGCTCGCAGCCGCCACTGCCAGAAGCTGTTGCTTCTCCTGTGAGCTGCTTCTCCTTTTGTTTTTCTCTTTTTTTTTACACACTGGTAGCCAGACATGGTTGTTGCTGCCACCCGGTGCTGCTGCTATAGTGGGTGCTACCCGTAGCCGCTACCGCCACAGGTGCTTCCCGCCACTTATTGCTGCTACGACCGCTGTTGCTTTTAGCTCCCACTGTTTTCTCTGCTACCTCCACCGCTCTGCTACAACGTAGTCATGGTGGGTCCCTCCAAGATCTGCTGCTGCTGCTATGGGTGGCTACCGGTGCTGCCACTCGCTGCTGTTGCGTCTCCGCTACACAGCACAACGAGTTGTGGCTCGTTTGCTCTAATACCATAAGAAACTTCCTAGAACCTTCCTAACCACTTGCCACCAACACTAGGCGTCAGCTCTAGGTTAGCGTGTGACAACAGTCACAAGTCAGAGACAAAACTGCAAGGGTCTGGGTAGGGACATCTACAACTTGTCAGGAAGCTCAAAACGAATACAATTGCAGAGAGAGATAACAAATGACAAGTTCACAGCATACATACCTGCCGCAGCGCACGACAGGTGTCGCACTCGGCAGTCCAAGGTCTGTCCTAAAACCGACCCAAAGATAATGTTTTGCCCGTAGCTCTGCGCAGACAAATGAGAACGCTACGCCGTCTGAACCTAGAGATGCAGAATCTCAAGACGGACGCTANGCATCGATCGGGTGGACAGAAAATGGAACACATGCAAATCGGGCTCAAGAGCCAGTCCACCAACAAAACTGTAGCGTCTGCAACAAAACTGTAGCGTCTGCAAAAAAACCGCAAAGCACCCAGACAAGCACCCACGGCATCGTGGCAGCTCTCTAGCAGCTGCTGGTGGATGGAGCCACCACTCGTCGGTGCTCCGGTGCCAGCTTTGTCCGCATCAAGGATAGGCTGCAGAAAACCTGCAGGAGGTCCGAGACCGCATCCACAACACTGGGGCAGTCGTCGGTCAGCTCGGAGTGGGTGGTCCACCACCTACCGACGCGCCGGTGTCTCTGGGGTCCACATCCGGGACCATGTCGCCGCGCTCTCCTGTACCGTTGCTCTCCTTGTCGTCGCTCGTGACAGGTGGAAGCCACACACACCAACACACTAAAGGAAACCCTGCAAACTATTGTGTCTTGTCCTGATGGCAAGGTGGCATCGGTCTATGATCCTAGATGCAGCTCACGCATTTTCTATTGAAGCATGGAAATCTCAACCTTAGGTGTGTCGTTATCCATGTGCTTCTCATCCCAGGTGTCAACATGCAACCAAGGATGCTAAGGCTTGGGAGCTGCGTAGAAGATGGAGTGCTTGAATTTCAGTACATCTCTAGCAACTCCTTGTGTCATTTTTTGTGAAGTCCCTTAATGCCCCTACTGTATGTTTGCGATTTTCTCCACCGAGTGGGTCAGGCATTGCTACTGACTACGCATCTCATCTTGTGTCCAAACAGGGTCATCAATCGCAATCTTTTTTGACCGTGGGCTTATAGCACCAGAGGAGGAGGAAGCTGAGGAGTTTGCTAGCTCTTTGCGTTTGTCACCGAACAGTTCCATGAGAGTCGCTCAGTATGGGTCGAGGCACCAAACTTGTCAGAATGAGAATTCGTTAGCATTTCTAGATGATTTGGAACACGAGCAAACATCAGTGTTCTTGTCCATTATTTGACTGAAGCAATGTTGATATCAGAAAGAGGTTGCTGACATCAGCAAAGGTTTGCTAATGTCAGCAATGGCAAAACTAACATCAACGGCTGGCTTCCTCCTTTTCACATCTCTTAAAGGCTTCGCGCAAGGTGAGGGGAGGAGGTGACATCGTCATCCCATCTCGTAACAGCAACAACGGAAGTTTTCCATGTTATTGGTTGTTGTTGGGGCTCATACTCTTGCTCCTGGTATGTAGTAGCGCAGCGATGTAATTACACTGTTACAATATTGTTACTATTACGGCTGGTGATATGCTCTGCTTCTATCATTGTTGCTGCTACTATAACCCCGCAGGTGTTGATGCATGTTTTCCCTTATACTCGTTGCTACTGCAGGCTGCCTCTACCACACACACCTACTATTGTGTGCCACTACCGCCACTACTCGTAGCTGGAGTGAGACTTTGTGGTCATGTACTGTTGTTACTGGCTGGTGCTGCTACCATTGCTTACTCCTGCAGTTCATTATGTTTTCTTCTTATATCTTCAGATGGCCACTACTACCTCCGCCGCTGCAATTGCTGTTGTTGATCTAAAGCTAGCATTGTGTCTATACCACTACTAAATCACGAGAATGTTGTTTTCGGTATGGCAGTGGTAGCGTCTCACTGTGCTACTACTGGCAACGTTGTCCACTCAAGGTGATTCCGTGGTAATGTTGCTATTGCTAGCATAATGATGGCATCTCTGCTACAATTGTCTACTATGGAGGGTCCTTAGAGCTAGGCTAAGGCAGTGACTCTCCCTGCTACTGCTGATGTTGTGTCTATAGTGCGCAACTAAGCGAGAAGAGTCTCGCTGGTTGAATACTATCACAAGATGCTTGGAAGTGTCTAGGCTTTACCTTCGCTGAGGAAGTACAATCAGGTGACATACCACAGAGCAACTCAAGTGCAAGAAAGGTAAGAAATTGGTTATGGGAGATACGCACAGTCTCAGGATCTTTAATATTTCATATATGCAAAGTGAAATGACAAGAAACAAGTACACAACGTAAATGAATGCCGAGACGTAAGGCGGGTGACGCACGTGGTAGTGGTCCATGGCTAGAACCTGGCTCAACATCATTGTNGAGAAGAGTCTCGCTGGTTGAATACTATCACAAGATGCTTGGAAATGTCTAGGCTTTACCTTCGCTGAGGAAGTACAATCAGGTGACATACCACCGAGCAACTCAAGTGCAAGAAAGGTAAGAAATTGGTTATGGGAGATACGCACAGTCTCAGGATCTTTAACATTTTATATATGCAAAGTGAAATGACAAGAAACAAGTACACAACGTAAATGAATGCCGAGACGTAAGGCGGGTGACGCACGCGGTAGTGGTCCATGGCTAGAACCTGGCTCAACATCATTGTTTTGGCCGCAGCTCTATGCACATGCATCCAGATGTAAAACCATCCAAACCTATGGATGGAAAGTGTCGCGCCAAATGCAACAAGTGCACACGTGCATGAGTGTGGAAACAATGAGTAGTTATGCAGTATGGAACATGAAAAATGGCCTCAATAGCCAGCTCAGAATCCTAAAGACAAAAAAAAAACTTCTCTAAGGCCTAAACAAGCACCGTAGACATTGTGTAGCTATGTGGTAGCTGTTGGTGGATGGGTGACCACCCGACGATGCCTCAATGCTAACGAGGTCTGCAACAGGGATCTGTACAAACATGGAAACAACTTTTGGTCACATTATCTTGTAAACATGGACAGGGATGACTCACATCACATGAAATTGCATTGACGGTATGGGAGCTCTCTCACAGGTTTATTCATAATCATAGGATGGAAATCCGGTTTTAATTACAAACTAGAGGTGTTTGAACAAAGAACCGTCTACAAACTACTACAAATCTGTCGGCTACGCCGACCACTCTGATTCCAAAGTGGGAAGCTTCATAGTGGATCAATCTCGAGAACTTCTCCAAGAACTTACCACAAAATCATTCTGAGAGAAGATTTCTTGCACCAACATTATTTGCATGAAGACAAGACTAGTGGCTTGGAGTACATGAGCATTAATGGAAAAATGTGACACCTACCTGAAATAAAGTGTCCCATAACGCAGTTGCATTAATGAAAGGTAGCAAAGGCGAAAGAAGTCAAGTCCCATCGAACAATATGAGATAACGCATGACCTCAATCTTTCTTGATATAGTAGAAGATATCCCCAAGAAAGACCTCACTTGAACTTGGTGAAGAGGGCATATTCCGTGGCAAACGATTCTGCACACCCATCATCCTCATGGGCCTTGACACCGGCCATTCCAAGGGAAGGAAATCTTCAAGTGGGTTGTGCAGTTCCATCCGTGCTAATTTGCTGACCACGAAATCAACCTGAAGCCGGCCACGAGACTGACGGTCAAGGGGTCCTGGCAGAAGAGCAACCATAAGCTTACGGAGTTGAAAAGCCTTTCAGATATGATCATCATGTACAAATTCATTGGTCAATCTACATCACCATATGGTGCACTGCTGCTTTTTAAAAGGAAGATGATTCGTGATATGCATAGGTGCAGTCAGTATTGGACTTTGAACAACATCATCGTCAAGAACTGTTACCATATTCCTCAAACGAATCACTTTCCAAAATCCGAGGAGGGCATGATTCTATCATTATAATCTTATGAAACGGGCATCACATGGAATGAGAATCTGATAAGAACATCAACTTGCCAACGTTTTCTGTGACCCCACCACTACAGGCAGGGTGCAGTCCCATAGAATGTGCAGCCGCAAGAAACTTTGTACGACTCATAGCATTTGTCCGAAAATCAGCCAGCTGCAAGTCGGTGCCGACCCACATTATCTGAATCTCACATCGATCCACCAGATCTTGGATGTAGTGGTACTCGACGTTGATGAGTTTTGTGCGTGCATGGAACACGCCTGAGTTTTTTGTAATAGCCTTTGCGCTTTCGTTGTCACACCGAAGCACAACAGGTGGCATTGAGTGGTGTAGCTCACGCAACAAACGTACTAACCACACACCCTTGGTCGCGCCAGCGCCTAGAGCTACATACTCTGCTTGTGCGGTGCTACAAGAGATGCAGCCCCACTCACCACTACGCCACGAGACAACAGTTCCTCCAATGAGGAAGATGCAGCCGGTGCGAATTTTGCCGTCCGGGCTCCATGTCCAGTCATCGTCCGTGTACCCGTCAAGAATCATTGAGGCCTGCCCTCGGTAGTGAAGGCCAATGCGGACGGTGGACACAACATATCGCACACACCGGACAACAGCCTCTCGAACCCGCCTTTGTGGTGCCTCTGACAATTGCGCAAGCAGGTTGACAAGGAAGACAATGTCTGGTCGTGTCGTCGTGGCTAGATACATGAGCGAGCCGATGACTCGCACGTATAAGGTCATGTCGACTAGCTCCCCCAACTCTGCTAGACCGCCGACATTTAGAGCATCCTGGCCATTTGGGATGATCGGGGTTGACGTCGTGCGCATACCGCTGAGCAGCTTGGTGAAGCGCTCCCCAAGAGTGGGAGCATGCCGTTCCTGATGGACCAGGAGCGTCTGACGATCTCGATCATGCACAATCTGTATGCCCGGGAACACAACGGCCTCTCCCGAGTCTTTCATTTAGTATGCAAACTATAGCACCTTCTTGGCTGCTTTGACTGCCTTTAGATCGGGGAAAGCGATCAGAAGGTCGTCGACATTGACCAGGATGGCCGAAAAGGTGGTAGGTTCCTGCGAGAAAAAAAAACTATTTGCCTTCGCACTTCAGACGTAATCAGCTCGCAAGAATGTGCTGGTGATATCCTTGTATCAACACCGAGGTGACTGATTCAAGCCGTACAGAGCCTTCCTCTACCGCCACACAGGTCAGCTGCCATCCTCGAACCCGGGGGATGGGCCATGTAGATCTCTTTATCCGGCTTCCCATGTAGAAATGCATTGCTGACGTCCATCCGGTGGAGTTCCTCGTCATGCTGGGCCACCTGGGACAGCAAGCCAAAGGCTGTGGTCGTTCGACCAATTGGTGTGAAGGTCTATATGAAGTCAATCCCTTCCACCTGAGAGAATCCCTTTGCAGTTAAACGTGCTTTGTAGCAGTCAACTGAATTGTCGGGCTTCAAATTCTTCCGCAAGACCCACTTCGCCTAAACGGCTTTGCTTCTGCACAGCAGGTCTACAAGCCCGTAAAACTCCATGTTCATCAATGGTCTGCCAGTTCCGCCTCACACACGACAAGCCAGAGTGCCGTAGTTTTTCAAGCCAGGGCCTAACGCAGTGTGGTGTGGTCTGGCCTTACTCCCATCACACTTGGATCTGGGGTCTCAGCAGCTTTGCTGTGTTTGGCCAAGGCATAAGCAACAAATGCAGGGCCAATAGTGACGGTGGACTCTGCGGAGTCGACAGCAAGTCGGCGCTCGTGAGGAAGGAGCGTGAGGCTTGCATCGTAGCCAGAGTGGATTTCTGTAAGTCCCTGCGCGCCGAGGCCTACGACCTTTGGGCCAGGGTCCCCACAGTGCACGCTATGAGTGGGATGTGGGCAAAGGTGCCCCCCCTCACCTCGTCTGTAGGGCTCTAAAGACGACACAGCTGGGATGGGAGGTGAACATGCCGCCGCTAACAGCCGCTGAGCAACTGTCGGATGCGCGTCCGCTCCTCCATTCTCCCCTGCTCCTCGCCTCATCAGGAGTGTGCAAGGCAATGGACGTAAGCCGAGAGGTCATAGTAAGCTATGCTGACAATATCACATCATTATCTGTAAACATGTCACAATGACATCAAACTTGCATTGCATGCACAACATCCCATTTCCATCAATCATTTACATCAAGTTACGCATAATATGGAACTTTTCTAGCAGTAGGTTCATGTTCTTATAAAGCATCCTTCCCTGAGGCTGATTATGATTATAACATGAATCATTAAAATTTCATGTTTTTTTTTCTCTATTTATCCCTTCAGCCTTGATTCCAGAGATAGCCCCCTTGCCTCAATCATTTGCAAGAAGGGACCATGTAGATTTTATCCATGTGACCATGGCCTTTGCGTTTCTGTAGTCGTGACGCACACATTGAACATGACACTCCTCTATCCAAGACTACATTCAATCACAAAGAGAATTCGCTCCCTCTATCGTTGAGTCTTCCCCAATCTCCCATAAACCTCCTGCGAGGCCCTTTTAGACCCCTCTCATAACTGCATGGTCTGTCATTTGCGTTATGGATATGACCTCCATGTCCGAGCTTCGAAATAGCGTTTTAACTTCCCGGATTCCATTGAACAACACATTTGGCTCATCTCATCTTCACCAAGGAGAGAACAGGAAAAACACACAATTCGTCTCACATCCTTTGAATTTGATTTTTTCTGGAAGAGTTGAGTTTTTATCTTCATCATTAGATGAAAAATATATTTAATTTGAATTCATCATACTGTGCAAAAACTAAAAATGTTTCCCTAGCCCCCCCCCCCCCTTACCCCACTCCCACCCCCCCCCCCACC
>SZWC01006916.1:43302-70826 GCA_023375785.1 Penium margaritaceum | reverse complement strand
CGAGACACCAGAAGTGTAGCGCAACGGATAGCATGTTGGACTTAGGGACAACAGGTCCTGCGATCGAGCCTTGATGTGCGCAGGAGGTTTTTTGACCTTCTAGCACAGGGGAAGTTTCTTAGACATTTCTCCATGCATGAGGAGAGTGCGCCACTTGGCGGTCAGTGGATGCGCCAATTGGCGGACTGGTGAGGTGGTGTGGAGTGACCACCCCAAAAGTGTCACTACCCACACACCTTAGAAGCCAGGCCTAGGACTATATGTACCAGGCTCATTCCTCATTCTAATTACACAATCTGGCCTTAGATGCTCCTCACAGAGTTGTCCAACTAAGGAACAGTATAAAGAAGACACTGGTTGGTCTAAGCCCCAGGAGTTAGTCTTTGACTAGCACCTCGCGCGAAAGTGACCAAGTGTTAAGTGGACACAGTTGCTAGCAAGTGATTGCCTAGGAACTGCTCAGTGTGGAACCGTGATCCTGAGGGTGATATCTTCTCCTAGCTGAAATGCTAGGAGCGGACGGCAGGTGCTATTGTGTCGGCCCTGTTTTCTAGTCCGTTTGCCTCAGGCCGGTTGACAGGAAGAACATACCCGGAAATGAGCAGCAGTCCCGGACGAGTCCTCCAACAATGGCGGATCAGCATCACGCAAACAACAAAGCTCTCCAGGTGAACCAGCTGGCAACGACAACGTTCTCCGTGAATGGTACAGCGTCAACAAATCCGACAGCCAATCCGGTGACAGAACCCTCGGGCTCGGCAAACCCTTCACCCCCACCGCAGCCCGTTGGATTGACACATGGCACGATGGGAGGCATGAGCTGAAAAGCATGAATCAACAAAGATCTGTACAAGAAATTGTCAAGAATCGAGAGCATCAACACACATCTTATCTAATAGCTCAACATGGTGAGGGAGGAGCTTCGCTTTTCTTGTGTGCATGAAGCACTCCTCATCGAGAAAAATGTCCAACTCTCAGGTGAACCCACAATTCAACCGGCACTTCCCGACCTGTTTAATCCGGCAAACTCCAAGGGACTTATGGTCAGGACGTAGCTGAAGAGTTTGGATGTGTACTTCACATCTGTTGGGGTCAATAACGACAAGAAGAAAATTGACCTCGCGGCCTCGATTTTGCGTAACATGGCTTTGAGTTGGTGCTCCAACCTAAAGATCATCCAACGGCAGCATGATAACAGCAAAACTGCATCAATGATTGTCGCTGCTCTCTCATATCACTGACCGCAGATGTACTACCTCTCGAGCATATCATTGCAATGTGGCACGACTCTCTCACACCACTTGAAATGTAGAGCGACTTCACACGCACAACACTCTCTTGCTTTGGAAAGGCAAACAAGAAGTCTGATGCACGGCATAGACTCCAATGGCTACGGCAGCAGTTCAGTGTGGCAGAGTACACTTGGCGTTTCCGTGAAATCATCACCGGCAATGACCGCACCCCCGACGAACTATTTTTCTACTATGACAATGGCCTCAAGTGAGATACTTGGTGAAAAATCGTCATTTTCAGCATCCAAGACAGCCTTGTGCAAATTATCACAAAATCCGACCGCATCAACAGCGCGGACTACAATGCTTCGATACAGGAATTCAACGGATGGCGACCCCAAAATCACAATCCTTATCGTGGTGGAGAAAATTCGTAACCGAAAAAAAACTTTGTCTCCGATGGAGATTGAAACCGTCGATCACCATGATTGACGGCTTTGCTGGACTTGCGAATAGCCAGGTCATATCTCGCGCGACTGCCAAAAGCGACAACAGCAAGTCAAAAAGGGGGGAAATTCATAGAAAAAGAGTGAGGAGTTGGGAAATTACAGAGGATAGGGATGGACGGCAAGGCTCCTGTCTCATCGGAAACATTTGCACCGATCGATTGCCCTGAGGGACTCACATCATTGACAAATGGCGATACTGCTACGAGTGTAACCAAGGGATTGTAAATGTCACAGAACAGTACCGGCATTACTGGACAGAGGAGCATCTAACAGTTTTTTCCGCAACGACATGGTTCAAAAACTGGGTTTGCATACCAAACCGGGAGTGTTTGAAGGTAGGACCGTCAATGGATGACAACAGATCCGTTGACTTAGCGAACCACTCTGGTTGTAAATTGGAGATCTGCATGACGTAACGATCCAGAGGACTTGCCTAAAGAGTGACCAAAACATCATCCTCAGGTGTGATTTCATGTACTGGCACAATCCACAGGTCAACTGGAGTAGCAGAGCAGTCTACTTCAGCATTAATTCCAGAAAGCGACACCTGCCTCTAGTCAAGCGACCTACAGTGCAACGGCGGTTATGGGAAGCAGCAGAGGTGGAAGCAGCAGAGGAAGTTGGGACAGCCATAAAACCGATATATCTGGACGTGGCCAAGCGACACCTGAAGTGAGGAGCTTAATCGTGGCTAGTCCACGTGGTAGCATGGGAAGCCGAAGAAATTGTAGCCACCGAAATAATACCGACGGCATAAATACCCAAAAATATCTTAGCAGTTTCAAAAGATTTTGTGGAGCTCGTCAAGGAGTTTGAAGGGAAATTTTCCGACAACCTACCCCAAGAATTACCACCGCAATGCAACATCAGCCATCAGATAGACCTGAATCTGGGGAGCAGACAGACTGTAAAGGGGACCTTACGATGAGCGATCAGGAGCTTACCGAACTCAAGAAGCAGCTCGATGAGATACTCAGGCAGGGAGTTCATCCGACCCTCCAATTTAGGAGACATATGGATGTGCGTGGACTACTGAACGACATCACCATCAAGAACCGCTACCCCCTCCCGCAAGCAGATGAACATTTTGACCAACTTTGTGGGGTCTGAATTTAAAGTAAAGTTGACTACGCAGCTGCTATCATCAGATTCGCGTATCTGACAAGAATTTCAAAAATGCAGCATACCAAACCAGATGCGGAAACTTCGAGTTCACGTTCATAACATTTGGAATCACGAACGCCCCTCCAAATGACGACAGCGATGAGCAACATTTTTGCATGTAGCTTGATGAATTTTTTGTCATGTATCCCAAAGACATCCTTGTATATAGCCAATGGAAATCTCCAAAATGTTATCGAGGTTAGAGAGAAATTATTCCAAAAACCCTTGAAATGTGATTTTTGTCACCGTTCGATTGAGTTTTTGGGCCACATCATTGGCGGCAGACGGATCACCATAGACCCGAAAATGGTGGAGGTGGTCATTGATTGGACGTTGTCCACAAATTTTTAGGATATCCGGGTGTTTTTGGGCTTCTTCAACTAATACCATCGAATCTTAAGGACTATGCCCGAGTGTCAGCGGCTCTCTCCGATCTCACCCGAAAAAAGCACCGAATGGAATTGGAGGGACAAAAAACAAGAAACGTTCAACTCTTTGATAAATACTCTCACCTCGGCACCAGCCTTACAATTTATGGGTCCAATGGTGGACTATATCATGGCCATCGATACGTGCGATTGAGCCATCGAAGTCGTTCTCCTCCAGAACAATGGCGGTGGAGAACAACCGGTCGCGTACATGTCAAGAAAACTACGCTGGCCAGAACTGAATTGCGTAGTGTACGAGAAGGAGATGCTCGCAGTCCTACACACATGCAAGACATGGTGATGCTACTTGGAGTACGATGATGCATCATCCGGACTGACCATCATGCCTTGAAATATCTTAAGACCCAGCCAAATCTAAGCCATCAACAAACTCAATGGATGGAGTTCCTCAAGTCCAATTTCGACGACGACATCGAGTAACGGCCTGGAAAAACAAATATGGCGGAAACTTTAAGTCAACGACCAGGTTCAATGGCTCAGATTAGCACACTACTCGTCGAACGAGACCCCTACCTCGTGAGGTTGTTTGTGAAGGGTTTTAAGGAGTTCCACGAGCATAAAAAAACCAAGTTCAATTTTGATGACCCCTACTGGAGACGACGATTCCCTCACCAGGTCGTCATGTCAAAATGAGGAATTACAGCGCATGCTATTGGAGGAGTGCCACGACACCAGTCCAGGTGGACACTTCAGAGAGGACAAGACGCTCAAAAAGCTGGCAAAATACTACTGGTGGGACAAGATGCAGACCGGCGTGGCAACCTTCTGTAAATTGTATGAGACCTGTCAGCAACAAAAATCTTGTCGCATGTGGCCACCTGGTCTACTTCAACCCCTACCCGTTCCAATGGAATTGTGGGCTCACATCAGTGTTGTCGGAGGCACCTCGAACCTCGACACATCGATGTTAACATCATTGTATCGATGTATTAATAAACGATCACATCGAGGTGGGGGCTTTGCGTAGACTTGCACCGGAGCCAACAGATTCCATTCTCCAAGTCTTGTCCTAAAAATAAAATTGCACAACTGGCACATTCACAACCAGCTGATCTATTTATTCCACTCGTCTCGGTCGTAAGTCGCACTGTCAGCCACTCGGCAGTCACACTGCACGTGCTGTTGCATTCTGTGATATCCGGCTCGGACGCTCGAAGATGCTTTCGGCGTTGCCAAAACAGCGTGGAATGTTTTCGAATCAGCAGTCTGAACTGTAACATATCACCCGTTTGTTTGTATCGAGGAGTGGTTTGAATTTCAAACCTATGTGAAAAATGATTTCGGAAGAATGAACACTGTATCTCAGTATGCTGGTTCCTTTTGCCTCTCATTTGGTTGCCCAGCACGTCGATGTTGTCGGCTGCCTTCGTACAGAGTGTGACGACTGTTTGAATGACAGGCTATACTGTTATGTTGTCTATATAAATGTGAATTCATCGCAAACCAGGCCAAAGGTAATGCGAAGTTGACACCAATAGGCGCAGTCTGTACGCTGGTGGCAATCAAGCGGATGGTCGGTGGACATCTTGCTTCACCGGCCAGCTCACTGACGAGACCGCTTGGAAGACAAGGTGAAACCATGGCATCAACGTTACATCGATGTTTATCGATGTGTCGATGCCGCGGTATAGGGAATACAACGGACCCTGGTGGCAACACGGGCTGACATCAGCATGGACTTCGTGATGGGACTGTCTACCACTCCCAAAAGATATAACAACATCCTCGTTGTTGTGGAAAGATTTTCTAAAATTTCACACTTCGTCCCCATGACGACAACCACAATCGTAGAAGGAACAACACGAATGTTTCTAAATCAGATCATGCCGCCACAAGGAGTACCACGTACCATGATCAGTGACAGAGATGTCCGCTTCACCAGCCATTTTTTGTGCAAACTGATGACATGCTACGACAGTTGGATCCAGCTATCTACGACGTTCCATCCTTAGACCGACGGGCAATCCAAGCACACAAAGCAGATTCTCAAACAACTTCTCTGAACTTCATGCGAGCCACACGGCACCAATTGGGGGGCAAAACTGCCGACCGCCTAACTCGCATACAACTCCGCAACTGGTAAAGTACCTTTCGAGGTAGAATACGGCAAACTTCCTGCCACACCGGCTGGATTGTAGAGTCAGAGTAACATCAGCAAGCTCCACCATTATTGAGACCCCAGTCAAAACTTCCCTGACAAAGACGTCGCACCTCCACCTCCTGTACAATTGGATGGGGATACGGAGTTCGTGATTGAATATATCCTCAGACATTGAAGCCGTGGAAGAACGGCCAAACATCTGGTCAAGCGGCACGGCTACAACGTGTAGGAGGTAGAACGCTGTGAGGGAATGAAAGAGGCAAAGAGAGTTGGACCTCCACAGATTTAGAACACAACATGGAGACGCCGAGCGACGCCAAGATCTAGAGTCACGAACATCAGTAACAAGACATCAAGGTGCTGCCTGTCCAGGAGGGAGCCAAGAGAAAGCATGCAGTGAGCTCGCTCTCGCTCGAGGTCTCATCTCCACCAGGCGATTATTGAACCTGGTCTCCCCCCTATATTGTTTTCTCATGTTTTTTACCACTGCACACCACAGTGTCCCAACCACGGGCCTAAACCCGGACGACCTAACCCTCACACCAAGCTAAGAGAGTTGAATCACCACCAAGTCACTAAGAGCATAAATGACGATGTTGTCCCCATGGGCAACGACCACAACTCAGTGATGAAGAACGTGTTGGCAGCAGCAGCTCTTCTCTCTTATTCACCTGCATAAGTGACGAGTGAGATGTGCAACGAGGCCAGAGGTCACAGCGTATTTGAGACAAAGAACCAACACTCTCCCATGACCCACAATTGACTCACAAAGCACACTCATACAAACTTCACAAGGTGTGAAAAGTACGACTGTACACAGGTATGCACAGGAGCAAAGACTGAACCGGGAGCACCACAAGAACACAACAAGCCGACGGCATGGGCTGTAGCCTTGAAGACATTGCTCCTGAGCGCCTTGGCAAGGAATTCTTCCCTCTGCTATCGAGTGTCGACCCAAACAATCTGGACATAACCTACAGCCACTCTATGATGTAAACTGGGGCAGTCCTCAGGGAGGTGATCAGGCTCACCAAGAGCCGCCTAGGCAGGACCAACTGTTTGTCAGAGAGAGTTACACGTTGAACAAACATCAATTACGGAAGTGAATTTAGGTTTTCAGGGAACATGAATGTGTAAACAGACTCTTGATTGAGAAAGTAAATTATCATAGCTTTCTAACAAGACCTTATATGCCTCATTTGGCCAAGGGAGCACTGAGATATACTCTGTCAAAGTTGACCCTCTAGTACACTCTCATAGCCTAGCGGGATAAGCGGCAGTCACCTTGTCACACATGAGAATTATGTCTCACACGACCGGCACGGCCAATAATCATAGACTGCTCCATCCTTGAAGTCTCCTGGAGGCTCTTCAGCCAGCTTTTCTCCTTGAAGGCCGCTCTCAGCCGTCTTGATTAATAATTCTGCTGCCTTTTGAGCTGAAAGTGCTCAGGTCGTCACTTGAACCCGACCCATGATCTCCAAACTTTGGTAATCCATATCTCACTCAAACAGGATCCGAATAGAAATCCATAAAGTGCATTGAAACCTGTGAAACATTTTGTATGCAACTATCATGCCAGATGATATTTATCGAGTAACCTATGTTTTTCACTTTGTGGCACCCTCATATCCATCATTCTCCTGCTTTGCGAGAATAAAAATCACACAAGTCCGCAGTGTCCCCTCAGCTGCTGAAAGCGGTGCACTGCCAGCGGCTTGGTCAGGAAGTCTGCCAACATCATGCCTGAAGGGAAGAACTCGATCTGCACCACCTGCTTCATCACGAGCGCGCGGATGAAGTGGTAGCACAGGTTGATGTGCTTGGTGTGGGCGTGAAACTCTGCGTTCTTGGTCAGAGCAATGGCGCTCATGTTTTCACAGTAAATTGTAGTTGTCGTGATCTGGTGTTGTCCCAGGCTTGCCAGGCTTGCTAGGAAGTCATGTGGCTTGCTCACGCAGTCACATGACTTCCTTTGCTTCTTCACTCAGGGTGATGTACTCTACTTCGACGGAGGAGAGGGCGACACACTCTTGTTTCTTTCTCCTCCAGCTGATTGCACCTCCCTCGAGCACAAATACAAACCCACTGGTCGACGTCCTTGTATACAGGTCACCTCCCCAATGTGCATCGTTGCAACCGATGAGGATGGGGTTGTGTTGAATGGTATGCACCTTGTCCACTGGCTAGCTTGCTGGTTGCACAGAAAGACAAGGCATGCACTGCTCTATGGAGTATGTCCCTTTCGTCTGTTTTGAGATAGGCCATGAATACACTGCCCATAATGGTTATGTCCCCTGGAGATCATCATAGGAAACACAACATTGTGGCCTAGTTGGAACAGGCGCCGGAGCTCATGGGTCGCGGACTCAAACCCCACGATGGCTGCATTTTTCTTTATGACCCAGAATGGGATAGGAAGCTTCTAGGAAGCTCACTAGAGCCTGCCTTGAGGATGACACTTGGCGGTCTTAGGACGCGCCAAGTAGGACTGTAGGCTAAGGTTGGCTCTTGTGGAGCCACTACAAGCAGAAGCACTAGCAAAGCTGTGTAAGAACAAAAGTCTGTACCCTGCATGCATCCATTCATACTTCTTGGCTTTGAGACTCCTCACAGAGTGTCTAACTAAGGGTAGACACTAAAGACCTTCATGCAGACTTCGTGAGGTTACAAACTAAACGAACCTAAAGTGTGGATCCCTCGTTCGAGGGTGATATTTGATCTTGGTTGAAATACCAAGAGTCGTTGGCGGCCTCCCATGTCGGGGCCCATTTTCTAGAATGTTGCTCTCTGGCGCATTGACAAAGGATTATGGGTCCACACTTCTGGTTTTAAGGCACGCTTTCAAGACCGAATCGCACGTGGTCTTGTAGGGCACACAGGCACAACTGGGACACAAAGATCGGACGGCTCCAATCTGCTCCATCGGCTCCATCGGCTTCTTCAGGTAGAGTGCGTGCACGTGGCAGACTAGGAGACGAGGAATAGCTCTGTCTATGTTGGACAAGACCCTCGAGCCCCAATGGGATAAAGCTCTACTCCTTTAGAAGGTGGTACGACCCCGAGTCCATTTTCCTCACGACTGCACCATCGTCTTAGGCGATCATCGGTAGGAGGGATATGCAACGGAACCAACTGCACCTTTGACAACGGTTGCAGTCAGTAGCCTCATCAGCCTCATTGGCCTCGACAAAGCAGAATAGCAGTGAAGCAGAGAAGACGAGCAACCGCAAAAAATTGAAGGATCCGACTCAAGCCCGCCTTGAGGAGGGTATGTCCGAATTCACGGGGACAAGCTTTTCCTTGTGGAAATGGCAGTTTGAGATTGTCATGAACATGCGTGGCTACCTCGACATCCTAAAAGGGAACAAGACAACACTTGCCAATGTGACAGTGACCACGCATGCGGCTGACCTTGCAGCATGGAAAACAAAGAACAACATGGCTCTCGCCATACCTGTGACGTCCATCAATGAGACTCAACACTCGCACATCACAGGATGCACGTCAGCTGTCGAGGCCTATGCAAAACTCTCACGCATGCATCAATCAAACGCCCTAGAAAACCAACTCTTCATCTTCCAAAGGTTGATGTCGATGAGGGTGAGTGAAGGAGAATCGATATCCGCATTTCTGCAGATGTCTGACAACGTGCTACAAGAGGTCCAGCAAATGGAATGGAATCTCGACCCCAACATGCGTGCCATGATCCTTCTGATGGCGCTGCCGGAAAGCTGGGGGTCCTTGATCACCGTATTTGGCAACTGGAAGGAGGCAGATCTGACGTATGAGGCTGTCGTTGAACACGTCCGCAACGAGTCCATGCGATGCAGTGGCAGTGAGGTAAACATTTCAGCCTACGCCTCTCACTTCGGTGGACAAGGTACAAGCTCGTGCTCCAGTCAAGGCAACAACGGAAGCGGTGGCGGTGGAGGGAAAGACAATGGTGGCGGGAAGAGTTCCAAGAAGCCGGCAACTGTCACAGCTGTGGCAAGACTGGGCATTGGGCTAGAGACTGCCGTAGTCCTAGGAAGGAAGGCGGGAACAAAGGTGGGAAGGAGAAGAAGGAGCTTACCAACATGATGGCTGTTGGGTTGACCATGAAGGGGACAACGCTCCTTATGCCAGGGGCATTCACCCTTGACTCGGGCACCAACCACCACTCCTCAAAGGAGAAGGATGGATTTTTCACCATGGCCAAATCTGACATGCGCATCAAGTGTGAAAATGGTGGCGTCGTCAAGCCATGGGCAAAGGGGACAAGGTGATCACGTTCAACGTGAACGGTGCCGAGAAGGAGGAAAATCTTCAAAAGGTGGTGTACATGCCCTCCTTCACAGCAAACATGCTGTCAGTCTCAGAAATCACTGACAACAACATGACAGTGGTGTTCATCAACAAGGAAGCCGTGGCCCTAAAAAAATGAGGACATAAAGAAATTACAACTAAGACAACCTCATGCTTCAAGTTCCAAGATTCAACGGCCTCTATGTGCTTCAAACCAAAGTCACCAAGGTGTCGGATGAGGGACTGGCATGTGGCCACCAAGACAGCGGCACTGAAGCCAAAGGATGCACCGACGATGACCGCTGCGGCCGCCACATCAACCAAGGACACTGACGCTAAGCTGTGGGACCGACAATTTGGCCACATGGCCAACAGCACACTGCAGAAGATGCAGGAGCAAGAGGTAGTCCGCGGAATGGGAGGGTGCACCATGAAGCATGGAGAAGGGTGTACGTGGTGTGAACCATGCCTCCAAGCAAAGGAAAAGAAGAAGTCGTTTGGGAGAGGAGGTCAACGAGCAAAGAATGTCTTAGACCTGATCCACGATGACGTGTATGGACACTTTTTCACGACGTCTAATGGAGGAAGCAAGTAATTCCTGACCTTCATTGATAACCACAGCCGCAAATTGTGGATCTACTTCCTCAAAACAAAGGGAGAGGTCAAGGAGAAGCCTGGAGTTCGTCGACATGGTAGAGCGGTAAACATCCAAGAAGGTGAAGACACTCCGAAGTGATAATGGGGGTGATTATGAGGCATGCAAGCCTTGACTCAAGCATCATCGCATCCGCCACGAGAAAACCACCCCTTACAACCCCCAAAGCAATCGCATTTCAAGAGGATGAACCAGACTATACTCGGCATGGTGCGAAGCATGCTCTCCGACGCCAAGCTCCTACCTCGCTTTTGGTCTGAAGCTGCAACAACGGCTTACTACCTCTTGAACCTCACACCAACAACCGCCTTGTAGAAGCATGGAAAGGAGCAGGACAAGCAGTTGAAGATCCCACAAGAAGCATGGTTGGGAAAGAAACCCAACGCCTCTCATCTGAAGGTGTTTGGGTCAACTGCATGGGTGAATATACAGTCGGGAGAAGGTGGAGGCAAGCTGGACGCACGTTCCAAAAAGTGCGTCATGGTTGGGTACGACACATCACACAAAACCTATCAGCTTTGGGACCAGGCAGCAAGCAAGCTCGTGAGGAGTCCTGACATTGAGTTTGACAAACACACCCTTGGAAAGGGAGAGCTGCTGGACCCGATCCTCACTCCCAAGGCGGGAGAGTGGACAGTGTTGTTTGAGTCCGGAGACCAAGCACCCAACACCTGAATCGCTTTGCCAGTAGGTGGTGGGAATGGGAGAGTAGCTACGCAGGATGATGCAGCATCTGACATGGATGCAGATAACGAGGCGTCTAGGACTTTCGATTCTGACTTGCAGTCTGACGACTCTTCTAACGACGACGACGACAAAACACCACCACCTGTGGTAGCACCAATACCAAAACAGGAAGTCGCACAAGCACCCCGGCGCAGTTCACGACCAAAGAAAGCACCTTTGCGGTATGAGAACGATTGGACTGGCCTTAGCTGGTCGTGCATGGCTCAGGGAGAGCCATCCACAGTGGCGGAGGCGATGAATGACCCAGATGCGGCCAAGTGGAAGGGGATATTGGACAGCAAGCTTGCGTCCATTGCCAAGAACGGCACGTGGGTTCTGGTGGATAGACCCGACAAGGCCCACGTGGTGGGATCCAAGTGGGTCCTCCAAGAAAAGAATAAGCAAAAAGGCAAAACAAAAAAGTTCAAGGCGAGGGTAGTGGCAAAGGGGTTTTCTCAATGCCCGGGCTCTGAGTACGACAAGACGTTCGTGCCCGTCATGACCTTTGCCTCCATCCGTTCTCTCCTTGCCATTGCAGCCGTAAAGAACCTGGAGATACGCCAGATGGACGTCAAGAATACTTTCATTTATGGGAAGCTCGACAAGGAAGTGCTGATGGAGGTTCCCGAAGGAGTCAAAGCTCTCAAGGGCAAGGTGTGCAAGTTGGTGAAAGAGCTCTACGGGATGAAATAGGCCCCAAGGATATGGTACTAAGAGATGGACGGTTTCATGAACGGTCTCTCCTTCGCGCATTGCCAAAAGGACCCGAGCATGTACGTGCGCGATGATGGGAGTGGGCTGATACTCGTTGCACTATATGTGGATGATCTGATCATCTGCTCTTCTTCGGTCGAGCTGCTGGATGAGCTAAAGTCTAACCTCAGCAAGAGGTTGAAAATGAAGGACATGGGTCCTCTCGAGTACTACCTCGGGATCACCATCCACCACAACCAAGCATCAGGTACCATCAAACTCAACCAAACCAAATACATCGGTGAGGTACTAAAGTACTATCACATGGAAGACTGCACATCTGTTGGTATCCTAATAACAACCGATGCAAAACAGAATGCCTCAATGTCGCCAAGCAATGAAGCAAAACAAAGGGAGAAGAAAGACATCCCCTACCAGTCCGCTGTGGGTAGCATCATGTACGCCATAGTAGGTACTCGTCCGGACATCTGCTATGTTGTGGGACAAGTGAGCCAGTTCGTGGCTAACCCAAGGCGACAGCATTGGCAGAAATTCAAGCGCATTGTGTGCTACCTATAGAAGACACGCCACATGGGCCTCGTCCTTGGAGGCCAAGAAGGAATGGACCCCCTTTGCCTTAAGTGCTACACCGACGCCAACTAGGGCAGAAATCTTGACGACCGGAAATCCACCTCAGGATACGTGTGCATCTTGAATGGCACTGCCATCTCATGGGCCAGAGGGAAGTAGGATTGTGTTTCCAGGTCAACGGCTGAGGTAGCATACGGTGCTCTGTCTCAGTTGTGCAAGGAGACTCAATGGCTGCGTAGCCTACTTGGCGAAATGACAGTGCCACAGAAGTACGCCACGGTCGTACACATGGAAAACATGAGCTCCATCTCGATGTCTGAAGATGTGATCATCTCCTGGCAAACAAAGCATATCAACATACGTTACCACTACTCACGTGACCTGGTCATGAAGAACGTGGTGGACTTGCAGTACTGCGGAACCAAGAGCATGCTTGCTGACTGCATGACCAAGCCGTTGGAGAGCGACTTGTACTATGCAGGAATTTGTGGATTTGACATGAGGAGTGCAGCAGAGGAAGGATGAGCCCAAAGGCATCGATGGAGTTCAGTGAGGGACAGATGGATAGAGGTGTAAGGGAGAGATTTGTTGAATGGAATGCACCTTGTCCACTGGCTGGCTGGCTGGTTGCGCGGAAAGAAAAGGCATGAACTGCTCTATGGAGTATGTCCCCTTGGTCTGTTCTAAGATAGGCCAGGAATGCACTACCCATAATGGGTATGTCCCCTGGAGATCATCATAGGAAACACAACATTGTGGCGTAGTTGGGACAGGCGCCGGAGCTCATGGGTCGCGGGCTCAAACCCCGTGATGGCTGCATTTTTCTTTGTGGCCCAGAATGGGATAGGAAGCTTCTAGGAAGCTTACTAGATCTTGCCTTGAGGATGGCATCTGGCGGTCTTAGGACGCGCCAAGTAGGACTGTAGGCTGAGGTTGGCTCCTGTGGAGCCACTGCAAACAGAAGCATAAGCAAAGCTCTACAAGTACAAAAGCATGTACCCTGCATGCATCTATTTACAGTTATTGCCTTTGAGACTCCTCACAGAGTGTCCAACCAAGGGTAGACACTAAAGACCTTCATTCAGACTTCATGAGGTTGCAAACTAAACGAACCTAAACTGTGGATCCCCCGTTCAAGGGTGATATGTTATCTTGGTTGAAATTACAAGAGTGGTTGGCGGCCTCCCATGTCGGGACCTGTTTTCTAGACCGTTGCTATCCGGCGCATTGATAGGTTGTTCTCATTGAAGGTGAGGCAAAGGTTGCTGCTGCTATTGAGGTAGCACAGCACACGCTGAACCGCCTCCCAATGCGGTGCGTCCGGATTCACGTAGGACTTGCTGAGCACTCCCACTGCTTGGTTGATATCAAGGCGTGTGCCGACTGCTGCATATATCAAAATCCCAACTGTTGCTTGTTACGGCAATGCTTCCATGCGGTTACTCTTTTACATGCCATGGGGATTTTGCATCATGATCAGCTTTGCTCCCACTTCCAGTGGTGTTGCGGCTTTGCGTGTTCATGCCATGTTGAAACACTTGACAATGCCGCTCACGTACGAGTTCTACAACAACTCCTAAGTCTGCTACTGCCAGTCTCTCTTGACCTGAAGGCCAAGGTAGTAATTGAGCTCTCCCATGTATTTCATGTCAAACCTGGCAGAAAGGAACTTCTTCACATCTTCCAAAAGAGACTTGGAGTCAGATGCAATGAGCAGATCATCAACATAGAGCAAGATGATGACCTCGCTTGCCTCTTGCATGCGCCCATAGACTGCATGGTTGATTTTACTGCACACAAAACCAAGCCCAGCCAGTTGCTTATCCATCTTGTGGTACCATGCTCGCGGTGCTTGCTTTAGGTCGCAGAGGACCTTCACAAGCTTGCACATCAAATCCTCATTTCCCTCCACATACCCCTCTGACTGCTCCATGTACAAATCCACCTCGAGGTCACCATTCAGAAATACACATGTCACATCCATTTGGTATACCTCCGAGTCCATAGCAGCAACAAGAGCAAGGATCGCTCGGATGGATGGGAAGTTTGAGATAGATGTTAATATCTCATTGTAATCCACACCCTCAGTCTGTACGCACCCCTTTGCAACCAGCTATGCTTTGTACCTGAGTACCTTACCATCTGCACCACGCTTGCGTCTAAAGATCCACCGGCACCCGATCACCCGGCTGCCATGTGGAGCTTCCTCGAGGGTCCAGATGTCGTTATTCATGAGCGTACCATACTCCTCGTTTGCTGTGACATGCCAATCTGCCACCTCGGCGCTACGCATGGCTTCGGTGAAGGTGGCTGGGTCATCGGTGGTGGTGAGGAAGAGGATTTTGAGGTCAGATGGCTCTGTTGTTGGTGGAATAATGCACAGGTTCAGCCGCGCCCCTTGTTGCATCTACTTCTTTGTGAGCCTCTCAGACCACCGTAGCTGCTCCCCACTGTCCATTACACCTTTGTTGATGCTTGCGGACCATCGTGGCAGCTGCTATACGTTGCTTTGCTGCTCCTCCTCATCAGGTTCGGTTGCTGACTCCTTCTCCTTCTCAGCTCCCTCCACCTCCTTGTCATTGCCGCTATCACTACCATCTTCCGTACCGTCCTCTTATGCTACCGGTTTTCCTCCCACTTCAGGTACAAGTGCGGGAGCAAGTGGAACTGCAGACATAGGGCTCCAATTCCAGCCCTTCACGTCCACTTAAAAGTCCACGTCATGGCTACGGATGAAGTTCCAAGCAGCGAGGTTATAGAGGCGGCATCCCATGGTATCGTAGCCAAGGAAGGCTGCCTTCATTGACTTGGCGTCCAGCTTGTTACGGCAGCCAGAAGGCATGTGTATGAATTTGCCACACCAGAAGACTTTCAGATGTGTCACTGTTGTCATCAGCAGACCGGCGCGCGTGGGACTCCGGTTTTTGAGGTACACGGGAGTCTTGATATCTTCCATCCAAAAGGTTGGTGGGACCTCCACATCTTGGAGCATGCTGCGAACATGATCCATGAGCATGCTGTTCGCGAGTTCAGCCACGCCGTTCAGCTGCGGTGTTCCAGGTGGGGTGACTTCGTGCCTGATCCCGTGACGCTTGAGGAAGTTGTGGAAATCGTTGGAGAGATACTCTCCTCCACCGTCGATGTGAAGCACCTTCAACCGCCTCCCACTCTCATTCTATGCAGCAGCAATCCATACCTTGAAAGCATCAAAGCACTCATCCTTTTGAGTCAAAAAGGACACCCACATCTTCCTCGGTTTGTCATCAATAAACATGACGAACTACAACTTGCCGGACAAGGACTTAGATGGCATGGGACTGCACAAATCAGAGTGGACAAGTGAGAGAAGCTCAGCCGTCCCCTTTCCTTCCTCCATGAAAGGAGAACAGGCATGTTTCCCTTCAATACAGCTCTCACAAGCCAATGCACTTAGCCGCTTTACCCCCTTGAGCTCCAGGCCACGGACCATCTGCTGTATGAAGATGATTGCGCCAAAGCCGAGGTGACCAAACTGGCGGTGCCACAGGCGGATGTCGTGTTTTCCCTCCCTCGCCGCCAACGATGAGTCCGCTTCCTTCTCCGATGCCACATAGAGGCGGTAAAGATGGTCCTCCTTGTCCACTTTTGTAAGCACACAGCCTGCATGGGCACACATGGTGCAGCCACCATTACGAAAGTGAACCTGCATGCCTTCGGAGATGAGAGAAGAAATGGAGAGGAGGTTAGCTGCCAGCACCGGAACATGGAGCACCCCTTTCACACAACTTTCCACCTGCTTGTCCTCAACGGAAGCACAAAACGCAATCTCACCCTCCCAAACGCCATTTGCACATGGGTTTCCTCCATGTACACCCAACGAGGTTCAATGGCGGTGTAGAAAACAAACCACTCTCGGTGACACGTCATGTACCGCGTGGCTCATGATTCAATGATCCAAAATAAGGCGGTGTTGTCGAACACATAGATGTTGACAGAGAATAAGGTGGTGTTGATAAATGGTTGTCACAAATCCACTCTCCCAATCTGTTGTGTATGCAGAAGCGTAGGACTGTTGTTTTCGCTCCCACTCCAGCCACAAAGTCTCCCTTCTTCTTTCGGCATTTGTGAGCCCAATGGCCCAGCTTCTTGTGGTAGTGGTATTTCCCCTTCTTCTTCCCTCCTCCGCCGTTGCTCCTGGTTGGTACAGCACCAGCCCCATGACCAGAGTTGGTGATGAGAGCAACATCCAGTCCGCTTCCACCCTCCTCTCCCTTGCGTCACTCCTCCTCAACCAGGAGGCTCTCTTCCACATCGTTGAGGGAGAGCTTGTCTCCACACTGGTCCAGGGCAACAATGAGACAAGTGGAGCTGCTAGGAAGGCTAGAGAGGATGGTTAGCATGAGAACATGTTCCTTGACAGGGTCCTCAATTGCAGAAAGCTGGTCAGAGAGAGACTTTACCATGTTGATGTAGTCGATCATGGATCCGGACTCCATCCATCTTCACAGTGTGAAAGCGAAGACGTAGCTGCATGTTCATGAGGATTGACTTGGATGTATAAGTAGACTCAAGCTTCTTCTCAACCTCCTTTGGCGTGAGGATGCCACGGACGAGGAGTTGCTTCCGCTCGGCGAGGTGGATGTAGATGGTGGTGAGAGCGTGGTCACGCCTACCGCGGTGAGTACGGGCCTCAACACGTGAGAGAGAGGATTGACCTGGTTCCTCCTCACTCACATGACTCCAGATTCCCTTCTCCACCAGCACCATCTTCATGTTGTTACTCTAGTTGAAGAAGGTTTTGCCTTTGAACTTGGCGATGTTGACGCCGGCTACCACAGAAGTGGATGTCGCCATGGTAGTGCAACTTTCATCCCACAAACTACTCTCTTACACAACAGGGTGCAAGGAATGCCTTAAGGATAAGGCAAAGCCTTCTTCAAGCTCTGGTACCACTGATGGAAACTGGAGCAGCCCTCAGGGAGGTGATCAGGCTCACCAAGAGCCGCCTAGGCAGGACCAACTGTTTGTGAGACGGAGTTATAGGTTGAACAAACATAAATTACGGAAGCAAATGTAGGTTTGCAGGAAATGCAAATATCTGTATGGACTCTTCAGTGATTAATTACATTATCATAGCTTTCTAAAAATACCTTATATGCCTCATTTGGCCAAGGAGTACTGAGATACACTCTGTCAAAGTTGACCCTCTGGTACACTCTCCTAGCCTAGCGGGATGAGCGACAGTCACCTTGTCACACATGAGAATTACGTCTCACGCGACCTGCACGGCCAATAATCATGGACTTCTCCTTCCTTGAAGTCTCTTGGAGGTTCTCCAGGCATATTTTCACCTTGATGGCCGCTCGTAGCCGTCCTGTTCAGTACTTTTTCTGCATTTTGAGCTGAAAGTGCCCAGGTCGTCAATTGAAGCCGACCCATGATCTCCAAACTTTGGAAATCCATATCTCACTCAAACAGACTCCGAATTGAGCACCGTAAAGTGTGTTAGAACCTGAGAAACATTCTCTATGCAACTTTCATCTCAGATGATTTTTATCAACTAACCTGTTTTTGTCACTTTCTGGCACCCTCATATCCATTACTCTCTTGTGCACAAAATGATGCTCAACATTGACATGCTTAGTGCGAGTGTGGTACATGCCATTGTGCTCAGCAATGCCTTGGTACTTTTAATTGTCACAATACAGAGAGATGTAGCAAATGGATACATGTAGCTCCTGCTTACTACTCTTCCACGACACTGCGGTACCGCCAACAAGAAAGATGTAGCCATTTTGACTACAAGCATCAGCATCATGGGCCCAGTCACTTTCTGTGAATCCTTCAACCACCATTGTGGTTGTGCCTTATAACAGAGGCTAGTGCGAGCAGTGGACAGAGCGTATCTGACGACAGGCAATGTAGTCTCAACATACCGTGCTCTCAGACATTGCAAGAACTAGTTTAGGAAGTTCACGGCAAAGGTAACATCCGTCCTGGTCATTGTCACCTGGTACATGAGCGAGCCAATCACGCGTAGGTAGTTTGTCACGTCAGCTGGCTCCCCCAGCTTTGACATATCCAATGCCTTCAGCAGCATCTGCCCAGAAGGGATCATGGGTGTGGACACGGTGGGCACTGTCTAAGGGAATGAGGCAAAGCGCTTCCCCGGGCTGTGAACATAGGCAGCCTGGTGAACGTGGAGTACGCAGCGAGAGTGGTCTCGCTCCAACTCCATGCCAAGGAAGGCATGAGCCGGCCTCGATTCCTTCATCTTATATGTGGACTGGAGGAGTGCCTTCACCAACCACACAACCTCCTGGCTAGGTGATGCTATCAGCAAGTAATCCACATAGACAATGACAGTGACAAAAGGGACCGACAGAGGAGTGACAAAGAGAAAGGGTTCAATAGAGCTACGTTGGTAGCCGCGTTTCTGAAGTGTGGACGTGATCTCCTGGTTCCAGCACCGGGATGGCTATTTGAGGCCATAGAGGACCTTTTGTAGTCGCCACGCTCTGTGGGTGCCATCGAAGAACCTAGGGGGCTGAACCATGTAAATCTCCTTGTCCAGCCGTCCATACAAGAAAGCATTGTTGACGTCCATCTGCTTGCGTTCCCAGTCATGCTAAGTGACGAGGCTCAGCAAAGCTCGAGCTATAGTGTAACAGCCAACTGGCAGAAATATTTCATTAAGGTCGATTCTAGGGACTTGGGAGAACCCCTTGGCCATGAGACGGGCCTTGTACTTGTCCAGTGTACCATTGGGTTTGTACTTGCGCTGGAAGACCCGCCGCACATCAAAGACTTTCTGCCTTGGTGGTAGGTCGACTAGCTCATACACAGCATGGTCGTCAAGAGCCTTTAGCTCATTATACATTGTGGCTACCCACTGCTATGCATCGGGAGCCGCACGTGCCTGCCGCGCATGGGTACGTTCAGTTGAATGAAAGGCGGTGCCAGCAATCCCGAGACACTCAACAATGGCTTCAGTGGCAGGAGCAGCTACCATGCGCGTGTACTCAGTGACGAGCAGGTCATATCCTAGGAGAGAGCTGGGATGAACAACAGTAGCTAGCCCAAGGGCATCCATGCTCGTCGGCAAAACGGGAGACTGAGTTGTCTCTATCTGAGAAGGATGGAAGAATGTCACAGGGATGCTGGAGGTACGCTGGGGAAGTGCACGGAGATGCCCAGCTCGAACAAAGGGTGAGACAGGTGCAGGGCCGGTAAGCTCTGCTGTAAGAGGAGGATCAGCCACAACTGGAGGGGTTGGACCACATGACGATGGAGAACTGGGTAGCGACGCATGCGTAGGTGTCAAACCCAATACGACTAGGGAGACCGGCGTGCTCGATGAACTAGACGACGAGGATGGAAGGGGCAGGCGGAGACAGTGAGGCTGGCGATTGAGGGAGAGTCGATGGTGCAGGTTGCGAGGTCACAACTGGAGGGACTGAGGATGGGACAGGGCCGACTTCCCCCACCTAGCCGAGAGAGTGAGATAAGGGAGGCAGCGGCCACGAGATGACCAAGATCACGAAGAAAGACATACTCAATGAACATTGCATCGCGGGATTCCACCACCCGCTGGCGTACGGGGTCCAAAAACCGCCAGGCCTTGGACTGAGAAGAAACACCCAAGAAGGGACATAGACGACCCTGAGGAGAGAGCTCGCCATCACAAAGATCATCAGGCAGCCAAAGGAACGCAATGCAGTCCCAGACCCGGGCGAGATTAAGGTCGGCACGAGCGTCAGGCCAGTACTAAAAGGGTATAATGGAACGAGGGAGGGGGTTGTGCGGGACTCGAATCCAGACCCAGGTCATGTAGCTCATGGCCTCAAAGGTGAAAGAGCAAGGGAAGACCAAACTGAGACAGGAGAGTTTGAACACTGTCAGTGAGGGTAGGGTTCCAACATTCGGAGACCCCAATTTGCTGGGGTGTGTAGGGAGCAGAAGTCTCTAGACACACCCCCTTAGAGGCAAGGAAAAAAATGATGGAACCAAAGAACTCACCGTCGCGGCCACTATGGAACACCCACAAGGACCGCTGACAAGAAAGCTCAGACTCGGCAAGCCAGGTCTGACTGGTGGGATAGGCATCGCTCTTATGATAGAGAGCAAAGACCCAACGGAAGTGCGAGAAACCATCAGTGAGGCACACGACATATTGACCGATATTACTGAGGAGGTCATGAGGGAGAGGACCCATGACATCAGCATGGACACATTCAAGGGGATGACTGGACCGAGACTCACAATAAGAGAAGGGAGAATGAAGCATTTTGTCCTGGGCACATTCAAGGCAGCCAGCAGGCAGGGATTAGGGAAGGTAGAGGGTGATAAGCCCAAAGTCGGCTGAACACGGAGCATGCTAGAGATTGCATCGGTGTGGACATGAGCAAGATGTCGATGCAACAGGTGGACAAGGTTAGGAGAGAGAGAAGGAGCGACATGGGTAAGAACAGTGCCGACAGAGGGAGCAGAGGGAGAGTACAGGGGTACACGATACAAATTGTCACATTTGACCCCACGCAAGACAACGCGACCAGTGGAATGCAGGCGCACCTGGCCAACACCATGACTAGCAGCAAAGTCCATGTACTAATCATCCACAGAGGGTACCGAAAACAGGCTGAGCTCCAGTGAAGGAATGTACAGGTTGTCCAGAAGGTATAGAGTGCCAGAGGAACCAACGAAATGAATGACATCGACACCCTGAACAGGGTGCAACTGGCTGGACCAGGTACGAACAAAGTGAACAGAACCAGCAGGGCCGAGAGAAACAAACAAAGAGTGCACCGAGGTCATGTGGTGGGTGGGTGAAGAATCCAGGTTCCAAAAGCCATCCGACGGACACACAGTGGGAAGAACACCGCAAGTGGCCATAGTGCTAACAGGGGGAATAGGACGAGATGACAGAGTGCATGTAGCAAGACAATGCGGGAGGACAACAGACTACCAATGCTTAATCCACAGAACGAAAGGAGACAACAACCCAAGAATGTGCCTCGGAGGTTCAACACGAAGCACCGAGTCTAACTGAAACATGGGACCATTGGCCAATGGAGCAACACCCTCACTTCCCTGATCATGAAGGCACAAAATCTAAAGAAGGGACTGCTCTAGCTGACGCTCGTCGTCACCTGTGCCAGACGTTGCTGGACTCAGGGTTGAGGTATCCGAGAAGGCGGAAACCACAACGGGACAGCACAGGCCAACAAAGGTAGCGCAATGTAGGGCAGCGCACCATATGGAGGTGGCCAGCCCCACGGATACAAGAGCAGATGAGGGCCAAAAGGCAGCCCTTTGGTGGAGTACGCATGGGCTGATGACATGGCAGTCGAGAAAGAGGAGGAGGCGGCACTAGAGGAGGATGAAGATGTTGAAGAGGCACCAGAGGTATGAGCCAAGTGGGCACGCATGGCAGGGGCAAGTTGCAGGTCATCGGGAGAAGGAGGGCACGCTCGTGCGGAGTGTTTGGCTGGACCACACTTCCAGTAGACTACAACACTGGGAACACAAGAAGCAAATGTGGTTGCCTTATATTTGCCCTTGCCCTTGTCTTTTCCCTTGCCACGACCACAACCCTGAGGGGCGAGGTAGTGGCTGTAGAGGACATGGAGGAAGAGGATGAAGCAGGGGTCGTGGAGGAAGAAGGTGGGGGGATTGTGGTGAGCACCGTGACACCTGTGATAGAGGAGCGATGAAGCTTCCTGTTGTGGAGGCTTGTCCACCAGGCAGCGAGGCACTTAGCAGTAAAGTCCCACTGTGCGCCAATCCTAAGGGGTGAACTTGGAGGGACAGGCTCGGAGGCAAGGCACTGGAGCTCATCGGCTTTGACGTCACGAAGAAGATCAGACAGCTCTGGGATGAGCCCGTTGACCATCAAAGGAGCTTGAGACCACGAGCCTAGTAGGCGTCAGCGGTTTTGTCCGTGCGCATGAAGAAGGTGTTCAACTGTGCAGTCAAAATTCTCTATGCAGCCTGGATAGTGATGGTCATACGACGACGCAACATGGTGTAAGCACCAACGGGATCAATATGGCAACCAACAGAGGGATCAATGTTGAATGTACCAACATTATCCACTAGATGAGTAGGAGTGGCGGTGATGAGAGCACGGACAGCACGAGCAGTTTCAACAGGGAGCGGGCTGAAAGGAGGACTGGAATAGGGATCAGGGAGAAAGTAATACTCCAAGAGGCGCTCAACTTGAGCCCATGCACTGAAGCGCACCTCCCACAAAGAGAAGGCAAGACCGTGTGACAAGATCAGTGGCTAGGAGAAGAATTCATGCTGGCGGGGCGCAAGGGCAGATGCGGCGGGAGTGAAAACAGCTGTAGTGGCGGCAGCGGTGCAAGTACCAGCGGCAACAGAGGAGGGACTGAAGCCAGAACCAGTAGTAGATCCAGTAGTAGTAGATATAGACGCAAACGGCAGACGCTTGAGGAAAATGGCAGCAACTTCATCAGTGAAGGCTACACAATTTTCCTCTTGCAGCTTGAGGCAATCCTCAGCTTTGCGTTGGGCCTTAAGAGCACGATTTAGCTGGCAATGGAGGTCTGTAATGACAAACGCATCGTCACTCGGCATGGCGACGAGAGAGGGGATCTGCCTCAAAAATCTCGACAGAGTTTCTCCCATCCCAGTGGGTATGGAAAAATGGGTGATGCCATAAGCACGTGTATGTAGTACTGCAGGACAGTTCCCAACCCCAGACCTAGTAGAAAGACACAGTAGCGAAAACAAGAACAACCATAAAGGAGAACAATAAGTGTGTAAGTCAGACACTGTCAATGGCACTAGTCAAGGCTTGAAACTTCCTTGAATATAAAATCTGACTAAAGATTTGGAATCTACACACAAATCTGTGCGAGATAGACCCAAGAACAGGGTCCATCCATCAAGAATTGAGGAAGTTACGCCCGGCCATAGGTTGGACCGGCCGAGGGAAAAACAGGTGACGGGAATTCATCCTTAAGGACCAAGGCTCGACCCTCGAAAGTTCCAACAAGGCCGAAGCGCACCTTAAGGCTGGTTATTCAATGAATCAAGGATCATTGAGGATCAAGGGTACTTCGGAATGATGCTCCCATGTGTTATTGCCAGAAAGGGCGCTTCGGGCGGCCGTCATTGCCGCTAATGGTGCTGCCAGCGGCAGATTGCCGTGGTTCATGGAAATGGCCATATCTTGGTCGTTCCTCCACGGAATGATGCGATTCTTGGTGCGTTAGAAATCCGGGAAGATGAGCTACGTGATTTTGGTACAATAACGCTCATCCCAGTCCCGTATGGAGTCGCGCATGGCATGGCGACCTCGGGTCGCCCAGGGTGTGTCATCATGTACATGTAGTCTTGTGTGTTGACACTTGAAAAACAAGTACAATTTACTCCCACTATGCCACATGTGTTCCCATGCTCCCCCAAGACAATCCTACACTTCCACAAACCTGGGAAGATGTGCACCTTGGTCGCTATTGCCGCCGGTTGGTGCCTACACCATCTGGTTGAGGCTAGCACACCGTGCCCGGTTTACACTTGATATTAGAGCCACCCTCGGCTACGGGACATAATCATCTACGTGGCAACCTCTCCTGGTTAGCATAGACCAGCACGAATCTTGTCTCTTTGGCAGATCCGTGCCCAATGCCAACCATACACTCTGGTGACAAGGCGGAAACCGGGGGACCTGTTGTTGCCACCGCTAACGGAACTACGGTGGGCGTCCCGAGTCCGTCCAAGCCAGAGTTGTAAGACCCATCGAGGAACTCCACATGCTTGGATACTCGGAATAGAGTTGTACTTTACCGCCATCGGCATGGATGCCACAAGGTACGAGGCATGTCACGACTCTGTCGTGACCCTATTGAGAGGGGCATCATTGGATTGGTGGGCCGATATGATGTGGTCCAATCCACACGACAGTGGAGCAACAATGGTCGCCGGTATTGCGGCCACAACTAGAATCTCAATCCCATTGGTTCCAACATGCAGAAGTGGTGATCCTACCCTCAAATGGCCGACCTTCTCGAAGGCATTCACGGGGTCGTTCATCAAGCGCTTCGCCGTGGGTGATGTGAGGAACAACGCGTACGCCAAGCTGTATCGGCTTCGTCAAACTGGCAGCGTTGCCCAATACACCCACACGTTTCGTGAGATCTTTGCCTACTCTGGCTTGGACTCCCACAAATTTTGCTTCTACTAGATCAACATCCTCAAGAACGAGGCATGCATTGTGAAGGTGATGCACGAACTCAACGATGACCTACCGAGCATGATCGCAGTAGTAGAACGGTACAACTCTCGCGTGAAACAGGCTCATACCAACAGCCACAACTCTTTTGGTGGTGCTTATGGCAAGTGGGCCGAGAGCGACAACACGCCCATGGAGATCGGAGTATTGCAGTAGTGCAAGTACTATAACCGTGGCAAGATATCTCCATGGACTTCATTACGGGCTTGCCTGAGACAGCGGCATATCACAATGTGTTGTTATTGGTGGTGGATCGCTTCAGCAAGGTGTCACACTTCATCCCAATGCGTGATATTGTGAGCGACCGTGATTCGCTCTTCATGAGCAAGTTCTGGCAAGAACTCATGGAGTGGTACGGTAGCAAGGTACAGCTGTCAACCAGCTTTCATCCCCAAACTGACGGACAAACGGAGCAGACGAATCAGATGCCCGGTCTACAAAGTTCCACCAGGGTGGGGCGTCAAGCCGTGGAGACTAAGAAGAGAGAAAAGGGGTACAACTGCAGCAACAGCGGCAGCAGAGAGGACTGAAACAGTAGTAGCAGCTTGTCTGATCAGGCAAGAGAACCGGCTACCGATGTTGCACCTAGAGTGGTGATGGCTGTAACAACAGAAATAGCAGATTTGACAAGACTGATGGCAGCTGATGATGTGTAAGAAGCTAACACAAATTTGGAGTGTGTAGAGGTGAGTATGGATACGCCGGTGGTGGCGGTGGTTGTGGCAACATCCAAAGTGTTGGAAGCGATGGCGGCTGCAGCAGCAGAAACTGTGTGCCAAGGTCAGCGGTTGCAGCTGCAATGGGGCCGGTGACGACAGTCGCTTCAGTGTTAGATTTGGTGGCACATCCCATTTAGGTTGATTCATGTGCCCTAGACACCCTAGCCACTGCCACGAATGTCGTTGCCATTGCTACGGCAGCGTCAATAACAAGGAAGGTCGCCCGTGTGATAGTATCAGATGGAGAGACGGTGTCTCTATGGAGGCCGGCCAAGAGGTCTGTAACAGCAGCGTCCACAACAAAAGATTCATTCCCCATCCCCAGTCCTAAAGAGAAAGAGAAGAGTTTCTTACTGAAGCACGTCGCGATGGGGAGGCGCCTCCACCGCGACATGGGTGACCCTCCACCGGTTGCGTGATGGTGTTGTTCTCGACGAGCTACACTTTGCTCCGCGTAGTAGGACCCGGCAGCCAGAGCCTCATTGTGTGCCAGCGTGGTGCTGTTGGCCACCGAGGTGGCTTGGACGTCATGGGAGGTGTCGGTGGCTTGTCAGTTATTGCGTTATTGCTGCTACAATGGCTGTTGCTTTTTTTGTGGCAATTGCTTCTGCAAAAGTGACTGCAACTACAGTTGACGAGTATGCAACTACTACAGCTGTCATCGTAGCTCCACTTTCCCCTCCGTCCCAGCTATGAATGGTACTACAGCAGCCTCGGAGAAAGCATAGCGGTTACCCTGCCAACAAGCGGTAGCTGTTGCGGTTGTAGGTGATGTGGCTGCCGTTGCCGAGAGTGTAGCTGCGGCTGCTAATCCGGTTATGTTGCCAAGCTCAATATGTGAAGACGCTGAAGTTGCTACAGTTGCGGCAAGAAATGCCAAGGCCGCAGTTGTCGTGACGATGTTCCCGTGCTAAGGCTACCACAACAGTGGTTGCCACGGCTTCCAAGACCACTGTGACAGCTGGTGCGGCTACTGTTGCAGCTATTGACGCTGCAACTGCAGCTGTCGCAGCGCGATTGTGCAGCAGTTGTAGTAGATCCTGAAGCTGCGAGTGCTGCCATCAAAAGGACGGCAGGGGGTGCTGCTGTTAGTATACTAGGAGATGCAGCTGATGGCACCGCTGCAGCTCCTCGCGCAGTTGCTGTTGTGCTTGAGAGAGAAAGCCGTGATAGCCGAAGACGACAAAGCGGAAGTGTGTAGTCACAGCCAGCGGGTATGTCAATGCCCGCGGGTATGCCGATGTGACTTTTGCCGCCACAATGCAGTCCATCGTGGTCTCTACAACGTGGGCTACAGTAGCCGGGTGTCATGGCTGGAAGGAAGAAGTCCGGCCTTGGTTGAGACGAAGAGAGCGGCGGCGGGATCGGAAACAATGGTGATGGTGACCCCTCCCACGGCCAGGATCGCGCGTTCAAGAGTGAACACGCCTCACTCCCTCACTACATTGCTTTGATACCAGTAGGAGGTAGAACGCAGTCAAGGAAGAAAAGAGAGAGGAGGAGCTCCACATTTTTAGAACACAACGTGGAGACGACAAGAAACGCCAAGATCTAGAGCCACAAACGAAAGTCACAAGAGATCTAGGTGCGGCGCATGGCCTCATTATGGAAATTAGCCTCACTTCCGCTGCGGCGCATGGCCTCATTTCGCACGTACTCAGACACTGCCGTGTACGTCAGGTCGTCCTCCTTCCAGCCGCCCATGACGGTGATCATCGGGCTCCAGCTCTCCGGTAGCGCCATGAGGAGAATCATGGCTTGCATGTTCTCGTCAAGGTCCCAGTTCATCTGGCGAGCCTCGCCAAGGAGTCCTTCAAACTCCTGTAGGAAATCGGGGATTGATTCGCCCTCATTCACCCGCATGCTGATCAGCCGTTGTAGGATGAATAATCTGTTCACAAGGGAGGTGGATTGGTGCACGCGCTTGAGCTTGTCGTAAGCTTCAAAAGCCAACGTGTACCCGGCAATGATGGGAACATACTTCTTAGCAATCACGTTGCTGAGGAATGACATGGCAATGTCATTTCGATCCATCCATGCCTCATGCTCGGATGTGCCTTCCGCGGGAACCTGCTCCTCTCCCTTCAGTAGTTTGATGAAGCCGCGCACTTTCATCGCCAGCTCAAACTGCCATCTCCAAAGGGGGAAGTCAATCCCCTC
>SZWC01006916.1:6075-42940 GCA_023375785.1 Penium margaritaceum | reverse complement strand
ACCACCTCACCAGTCCGCCAATTGGCGCATCCACTGACCGCCAAGTGGCGCACTCTCCTCATGCATGGAGAAATGTCTAAGAAACTTCCCCTGTGCTAGAAGGTCAAAAAACCTCCTGCGCACATCAAGGCTCGATCGCAGGACCTGTTGTCCCTAAGTCCAACATGCTATCCGTTGCGCTACACTTCTGGTGTCTCGCTTGGACTTGCACCACGAACAAGGTTTGGGGGACTTACTCCAAGGGAGCAGTGCATGCCCAACCTGTCCGTCAACCCATAGCAGTGGCCATGGGGCATAGAAGAACAACACTTCCTGTTCACCGTTGTCGTCACAAACTCTGTAATTTTCTGAACGGTGGAGATGTGCCGAGGACTCGTGCAAGGTTGTCACCAGGTTGTTAATGTGTCGGTTACCCCTCCAGTACCGCTGTGTTTTGATACCATGCATTATGCCGAGCAGATTGTAGGTGGTTCACAGGGATGATGTGCAAGACAAAAGATAATGTGTACTTCGATGACAAGTGTCAAGTGTTGAGTACGTATGTACCATGTCGAGAATGAGAATCAGGCATACTTCATGTCATCGGCATTCCAGCCGAGCGATGCGTGCGAGGTCGCACCGTGAGTGGAGGATTTGAGAAGCTCCGCTCAGAATTTGGGGGGCTTCGAGAATATCGTGAGGTTTCTGAGTAAAAGCTGAGCGTCGTCGAGAAGTTGTTCGAACGATATCGAAACGTCAATATGGTCCGTGATAATTCTGTCGACCATTCTGGAATGTGGTCGAAGTTTGTCGAAAATGTCTGGAATGAAACACCGGAGGTCGGGGCAGTTGGCGAAAATGCCCTCGGCCGAACGGCGTAAAAATCCTGAATTCACTGTGCGGTGGACCATGGATGTAATGACAGAAATGCCCACGCACGATTTTTTGGATCTCATGTACGTCAGGGACGTAACACAAGCAAAAGTCGATTTGAGAAATTTGGACAAATAGATCATTTGTATAAAGTAGTTGGTGTAAGCAGAGTGTCAATATGTCAAGCGCATGCATACATTTCATACAACGATGAGAATCAAAATGAGGCATATGTTGGATCCTCCGTATCCCAGCTGAGCGACACATGCAAGGTTGCACCGTGAGTGGTCACTTTGAGAGACTTCGCCAAGAACTTGGAGGGTTTCAAGAGTACCGAGGCACGGATGTATAATAATCTACCGACGGAAAGTCACCCAAATAGTATGAAAACATCAATATGGTTCATGATACTTATGTTGACCCTTGTGGAAAGTGGTAAAAAGTGGCAGAAGCTTCAGGAGAGGAACACCGGAGGTCATGACAGGTGGCGAGAATGCCCTTGGCCGAACAGCATAAAAATATTGCAGTCAATCCACGGTGGACCATAAATTTAAGGACAAAAACTCGTGGAGTTTAATGACGTGTACGCCAGGTAAGGCTGGACACAGATCCTATCCGTGGATCTTGAGTTGGATCCGGATCATCGGGATGGATCTGGATCCGGGATGACAGATCCATGGATTCATGGATCCATGGATTCACGGATCTGGGACCCGGATTCACGGGTCCTGTATACCGGATCCACCCTGATGTACATGGATGAAATCGATTTCTACCCAGGGCACGCTTGACTCCTCACTGGGAGGAGTCACTCATGTCAGCAGCATGCATGACTCCTCCTAGAGAGTAGTCCAGTGCAGCACGCTGTTCTTGGAGTACTCGCGAACCTTGTGCTTGGAGGGTTTGCCAATCCTTCCATAACAGCCTACTGTGTTATTATGGGAGCACACGCAATGGGCTGCATATCTTGTGCTCTAGATTTCTAACACAGATGATCCACACTGTTGGATATTCTATGCTTGTCAGGCAATGGCCATTGAGGCCGGCCCTCATGTGAGGGTCGGTCACATGTGTCCAACGTGGACCACCAGAACTTCGCGTCCGAAGTTTTAGTGGGCCAATTCTGACACATGGCCATGCTCTGCTCAAGTGCGGATTTCAAGCGTGGCACGCGGGCATGACTGTTCATATTTCAATGATCAAGTTTCTTGGATCTGTGACAGACTTGAGCAGGACCTCTTTCCCTCCCACCCCCCCCCCCCTCCCCCCCCCCCCTCAGGATCTGGTTAGGATCAGTGAATACTAACCGAATCTAAGATCCTGGATCCAGATTCGTGAATCCGGATCCGGATCCGGTATCCGCGGGTAGTGACCGCGGATCATAGGATCTGTGTGCAGCCTTAACGCCAGGGACCTAAAACTTCCCTCCCTTAAAGCCACGACATCTCGGTGTGTTAAAAGGCGTAGGCCGATGGTGGCAATAACAGCTGTCAATCACATTATTGACATCTCGGAGGTTGTCGTAGGGTGTAAGGCGTCAAGTCTCTAGCTCCTGCACAGAAATCGTGTCGCAGTTTGCAGAATGGCATCCAAAGCTCACTGAAGGGGGTGTTGCCTCCGTGCCACTCTAGGGCAATCGTCAGCACGATTCGTGCAAGGAGACTTGAATATTTAGCGTCTCCAGATGTCCATTTCTGTTTTTTATCTTGTCCCCTTGTTTTGGGATCCAAAAGGAGTGGGGTATTACTCTGAACTTGTGAGTTCGTACGAGTTTTCCGTGTTCAGAACTCAAAGTTTGCACTAAATAAACTTAAATTTCATTTTCAGGTGATGCTGCAAAATCGCCGCGTGCGACGCATGTCCGGTAATTTTGCATTGGTGCTTTTATCTTTCTCTCGTGCCTCACTTCCTTACTCTCTCTCTCTCTCTCTCTCTCTCTCTCTCTCTCTCTCTATCCCTCGTCCCACTCATTTGAGGAGGCGAGGAGGAGAGGGCGAGGACAAGGGCTTGAGGCCACAGCATCAGCCCTTGAGGCCTTGCGGCCTTCTGTCTGAACAAGCTGGTCGCTCGATCGGTGGCATGCAGGTGGGCGGCCAGTCACCTGACGGGTTGCTGACCGTCCAGCTCGCATCCAGCTGGCCGACAGCCAGTAAAGGGCTGGCCGCCAGCCAGCCCTAGCCGTTGCGATGAGTGGTGTCCAAAAACCCCTTGCGACCGTGAGGAGGGACGGCCAAATTGGTCCTCCCACTACATTCCTCCCCACGTATTACAACCCGTCCCGGTTCATAACAAACAAGAAGGAGTTCCACATAGTGAGACATCAATATTGTGAAAGAAAATCAACAATTTTGACGACTAGCTTAACATGAACACGTGCATGGCTCTTTGACCTAAACTTCAACTTGCCTGGTAGAGGCCTCCCCCCTTTATGCTGGAACATCCGTGTGACAACCATGCTGGGTATCTCCAACCTCCTACGGTCACTATCCATGCATGCCGCCCAGCAAGAATGTTGTTCACTATTTTCGCGTTCAGGTGTTGCGCCCTGTTGTTAATTCAAGCTTGATGACCTCTGGACTTGACGCCATTCACATGCAAGCAATCTATAGTGGTCGACAGCTACTTTGATGGTCTCAGCCTTATCTTGCACATCCCTGTGTGCCCACGCGAATTTTCTCAATGGCCAGTTCACGAGGGCCACATCTTCGGTAACATCACTTCTGCTCTTTGTCAGATTAGCTCTATAGAAATAATTTTTCTGCTTCCACTGCTTTTTTCGTTTTGTCATTTGGCCACTTGAGTGACCCGTACTGTTGCCGGGATCCATCCCATTCCTGTTTGGTAGCTCATAGATATTTTCTGCGCTTCCCCATAGGCCAGCTGTTGCGCAGTTTGCACACACACTGGCCTGACCGAGGGTGGAGGGGATATCCCTTTCTCTCACTCATTATTTAAACCAACTCTCACATTTCTAAGAATTTCTTTTCCGTCTCTCCACCTTTTTAAGCACCGTCTGTCACGTTGTGTTCTATGCAATATACACTCACACAGATCATTGCTCAAGAGGTATCTCCATTCTCTCATGGTATCAGATCAGTAGAGAGACATAACCTCCTCATTTCATCGTACAGCACTTAGCACCGCCTTAGAAAAAACCTGGGCTGGGCTGGGTTGGGTGGGGCATGCAGAACCTGGCAACGTGGAGGCCCTGAGCTAAGGGCTCAAGTCACGTAGTCCTCCAGCAGAGCCGGCAGAGGAATGCTGGTGATTTTTTTATTACAGTTTTCTTCATCGCAGCACACATCGTGGCAGCAACATGAAGCACGAGTGACGGTGTCTTAAGCCGCCACAGCAGCAGTGGCCTCGACAATAGCAGCAGCTGCAGGAGCAGCCGTAGCACCAGCTGCAACATTCATGGCAATAGCTTGAGTAGTGGCAGCAGCAGCCAAGCTAGCCGCAATGGTTGCAGCAATAGCAACGACTGTAATTATTATTTTGTGGGACCAACTGGTCCCACAAAATAATAATTACAGTGACATTTGGTAGCCGCGTGCGGAAGAAGCAGCAGTGAAAGCAGCTCTTGTAGCAGCTTTAGCAACAAAAACCACAGCAAAGAAGTCTTAGGCCGCCACTTCAGCAGCAGTCGCAGCCTCGGCAACAGCAGCAGCTCTAGCACCAGCCGTAACAGCAGCTGTGGTAGCAGCTGCAGCAGCAGCTACAACAGCTACGGCAACAATTATAGGAGCAAAAGCAGCAGCCTAGTCAGCAGCAACAGCTACAGCATAAGCAGCAGCGGCGGCACTGGCAGTTGCACGTAGCAGAGGGAGAAGTGACCACAATAGTTGTTGGAGTAATGCTCCTCACCATGGCAGGAGTGACTCCAAAAAGGAACACCAAAAAGACAAGCCAAGGTGGCTTAGTGGTTAATGGTGTTCATCTATAGAGGCAGGGGCCCGGGTTCAAGTCCCACAAGATGAAATTCTGCCCTGCCTCAAGGGAGGTGGAAAATAGATGCTAGGAAGCTAGCTCAACCTCTAGAGTTCCTCTTTAAGTTTCTAGAAGGCCAGGTGAGGGTCCAGGAAGGTGGCACACCTTCTAGAAGGGGTGAATTGTCCTACAAGGCATCTAGAGGTGTCTTGGTCTTCTGGACATCTTCCCTCCTACTAGAAGCAAACTGAGGAATCTAGGAAGGGGCATAAGCTTCTAGAGGAGGGAAGGGATGCCTTCCTAGGTGGGAAAAGGACAGCCTACCAAGGGCCACTCTAGAAGCCATAGAATCTGCTAGGAAGCTTCAAATCTGGCATGCTTTGGTGTTCTGGAAAGCATAGATCAGTGGCTATAAAATTCCACTGCTTGTGAGCCTTGATNCTTGGTCTTCTGGACACCTTCCCTCCTACTAGAAGCAAGCTGAGGAATCTAGGAAGGGGCAGAAGCTTCTAGAGGAGGGAAGGGATGCCTTCCTAGGTGGGAAAAGGACAGCCTACCAAGGGCCACTCTAGAAGCCATAGAATCTGCTAGGAAGCTTCAAATCTGGCATGCTTTGGTGTTCTGGAAAGCTTAGATCAGTGGCTATAAAATGCCACTGCTTGTGAGTCTTGATCAAGTGTTCATTCCCATTCAATTGAGGCCAAAACTGTAGCCACACTCTCTGACTAGTTTTCTGCCATCCTTGGAACCAGTTGCCTCCTCAGTTTTAGTCTCTCCAAAAAACAGTTGGTGTTGTGAACCAGCCATTGCTAGGGACCCTCCAGGGTTCACACTCACCCTCAGGCCAACAATAGCATCTATGCCCCTGTAGCAGCAGCCTTCTGCTGCTAGAGGGGTGTAGATGCCGTTGTGGTTGCTGATGGAGGCTTATGGAAGTGAAACGTGATGTGTTCATGGACGTTGTTCACAGTTGGAACTACCACGCCTTCACCATGCCAGTAAATTCCCGTAGCCTCGACAAGGCTATGACGTTTGTTGTTTTTTAACACGGCAAACCAAGGTTCCATGGTATAGTCCATTCGGATTTGATTCTTGAAGGGATTGACACCAGTTAATGTCCGTGGGGATGGGCGGAGTGTGGTTGGTTTCAGCGTGGTCACCGATACAAGTGCTACATTGTGTCGTTTGGTGATGTCCTCGTTGTCTTCCACATGAGCCACGTACGACGGGTTCCGACTCTGGAGGTCGACCACGTTGGTACGTCTTGGTTTGTACTTGCACATGAATGTGAATTGACTCAAGAACTCGCTCCACCATATCTTTCTTCTTGAAAGGTTTGGTTTTTTCTGGAACAAAGTGAGGGGGTTATGGTCAGTGACCATATCGTTGTGCTCTTTGGCACCCTTAAAGTAGTAACTCCATAGCTTGAAAGCATGCACGATACAAGAAGCTCTTGATCTTCCGTAATGTATCTGGTCCCTTAATCCAAAAGCTTGCAACTCTCATAGGCAACAGTGTGGCCACCTTGCATGACAACAACGTCTAAACAACATCACAATGTACTTTCTAAGTTTTTTTTTGGATCTGAGAGTACAAGTACTGGCGCCAATATCAGCATTGACTCAACCGTTTGAAAATGCTTAGGTACAGTTTTTTGACCAAATCCACGCAACCATCTTCCGAGTTTGGGTATTGAGGGAGCTAACCAAGGTGGAATAGCCTCTCAAAAACCGTCGGAAGCAGTTTTTGAGGCCAAGGAAAGAGCAAAGCTGGTCCATGTTTTAGGTTGAAGCCAATTGTTTACAACCTCCACCTTCCAAGGATCCACCCGGATCCCTTTGCCGTTGATGATGTGGTCCAGATACTCCGACTTTGGCTACAGAAACTTGCACTTTCTCTTCTTTGCAAGGAATTAATTTGCTTGAAGGATCTCAAGGATTGACTGTATGTGTTGCTTATGTTATTTGTGGTTCTTCAAGAAGATCAGGATACTATCAAGTTACACCAAGACTGACTTGCCAAGGTGGTCCCTGAAGATGTGTTTCATCACGGCTTGAAACATGCAGTTGCGTTCGTGACTGTAAAACATAGGACTCAGAACTGGTGGTATCCTAGATGGATCCTGTATGCCATCTTTAGTGCATCCTCCTCAGTGATCGGTATCTGATGGTATCCTTGGGAGAGGTTGAGGGATGTAAACACTTTTGATCCTTGAAGTTGGTCTAACAAATCCTTGATACGTGGAAGTGAGCATAAGATTTTCATAGTAAGTTTGTTCAACATCCGGTAGTCTACATATATCCTCAAACCTCAATCTTTTTATTCACAAAGGGGATGGGAGTCCTAAATGAAATGAACTTGATTCCATCCAGCCTGTTTGAGGTATTCTGTGATTTGTGTTTTGGATTCTTGTTGTTCCGCTCAAACGGTACATTGATTGAAAGGGGAGTATAGTCCCTGGTTCCAGCAGGATAGTGTGTCCGATCACATGCCAAGGTGGCAACCCATCCGGTGGAGGTTTAACTCATCTGAGAACTTAGAGAGGATTATGGCAATCCCTGAGGGTACATCACTCTCCAGGTCATCATCGATTTTCTTCAGGGTCACAAGGAAGTACCAACAGCCTTGTTGTAACGGTCTCTTCACTAAGAGTGTTGTGTGGCTACCTTGGGATAGGGCTTGAGAACGTTGAATATAAGGGATTAGAGAGAAATTGATAGTTCTCCATCTACTGCAGATTTGTAACATCTTTGAGGTGAAGTACATAAGTGCTTTTGGCTCACAAGCCATGGGTCCCTAAGCACAATATCCAAGGGATCCATGAGTTCTAATGCTGTTAGAAAAACAGTGGCCATGAAGCCGGGTGAGTCCTGTCGTATACTTGCCAATCACCGGCACCCCCTATTGTCACCGAAAAGCACCATGCTTGTACAAGACGTGTACCTCAAGTGTAACATACACATGAATGCTCCACTCACAAAGGAGTCAACTGCTTCTGTATTAGTAGGGATGCGTAATAGAGTACCTGCTAGTTTTTCATTGCACTACATGGTCATTTTAGCTTCTGACTTACGTCGGAAAACACTTGATGGGAGCTTTCCTTTCAAGTGGTAAATGCAATAAGCATGAGTACTTTTTTGCAGCTCCACCATACTATCCATCTATTTCTACATGCAGTGTTCTTTTGTGATTGATTCCAAACGCTTCCATCCTTTGAACACAAACATGCTCTTCTCTTAATTGGCGAGTACAGTCACCGTTGTTGATGTTACAGATTTTTTTTTGTATGGGCCTCATATGCAGCTTCCAAGACAGAGAGTCAAGTTTCTTTTGTAGCTACGACCAAGTGTGTGTGGTTTTCTAAGTTTTCCTTTGTTACATGAGCAAGTGGGCTTAAAAAATCATGGAAGAGAAACTCGGGATTTATGAATGGTGCATAGATCGTTGATACAAATTGTGCCAAAAGAAACTCAAAGTTCTTGAGATAATCATCACAAAATATAAATTATCTATCTTCCACTCCATGACTCACAACAACCCTAGGTAGTAGCCCACTCGTGGCTAATCGGGATCCTAGATATCTTGCTCATGGCCATGCTGGACACAGCAAGCGCGTGCGGCCGCTACTCCCTTGAAATCATCTTCCTCCTCATGAGAGCATCCGCGTCCATGCTGGCCACCATGTGCATCAGGAAGTTGCATGGCTGCTATGGCCTGGCCTTAGCGTTGGCCCCTCTCAGGGTGCCCCTGGCCTGCTGGGGTATTGTCATCGCCCTAGTGTTGTCCACCTTGTTGCTAGCCACCCCCATGGAAGCGATTCTGACCTTTGCCATTTGGACAATGTTGGCCCCACCATGGCATCAGCCATGCCCGTGGAGCATCTGACTGTGCTATCGTCCTCGCACCTGTTGTGATTGTTATTTACAATGACAACAGTCACGTGCGATGTGTCAAGCCTTTTTGCAAATCTTGCAGATGATAACGCTACAAGGTGTGCTCTTTCCATCGTGACAATGAAACATCTTTGACAGCTCAAATGTGGTCTCTACTAGGCGCTTTGGGGTACTACCTATTGGGCTAGTGTGTCACGTGAAGTTTGGCTCTCATGAAAATCGTAATGTTGAAGACTAGAGTTCACCTTGTAGACCTTATAAACATGTGTCACGAGAGCACACAACCTCTCCCACTCCTTCCCGTCATCTTGGAGGCAGAAAACCTGAAGTTTTGGGCTAGCCAAGACGGTCAGGTAAATGTCAATTTTAGCCTGTTCACTCAGGTGATTCTCGTCTACCTTCTTTATAGTCTTGATGAAAGAATCAACATACCTCTTCAAGGGCATGTCTCCTTACATGTAGGCTTCCAGCTCCTTCTTTGCCTTTTGTGATTCAGATGGTTGACAGAAAAGCTAGTGTATGAATACATAGTTTTCTCCCAACTCGGGTCAGGGTGTAACTGATTCTCTTTGCAAAGCTCTGTCAGTCTCTCAAAGGGTTGTGACTTTAAAGAGAGCATCCCTTGAGTACCCCAATCCTCCTTTTCCACTTGGACAAGGTGTAGGTACTGTCAAGAATTTTAAGGAACGTATTAACGTCTCCCGTAGCAATCCACAAGTTCTAGTGCAATCCGAAAAAAGGTGGATCACAAAATCATGTGACTCAAGAGAAATTTTTGGCATCATCGGCGGTGGCAAAATCGCTTACGGTGGAAGAGCGAGAGGAAAGTCGGGGAGTTTTGGGTAAGGGGGCGTGACTTTTGGAGGGAAAATAAGCAACAAAGACTCATGCAAAAGTTCAGTTTGGAGATCTACGTATGTCTCAGCAAGATCTATCCAACGCAATTTACGGCGCTCGATTCTGAGTTCAAATGACTAAGTTACGGCCGGGGGACGGAGGTGACCATGATGGTGGCATGGTGTTTTGTTTTTGGGGGTGCACAACTTTGGCGAAGCGTGACCTGGTAAAGCCTTGGCACCACTCCATAGGATGCACATACTTGTGAGCTATCCAACGCACCTATCAGCGTCAGAATCCGACTTCTAACAACTAAGTTATGCGAAAGTGACCGAGGTAACCATGATGGTGACAGGGCATTGTGTTCGCTACGAGTGCGAGGCGGATCCGAGCTATAAGAGGGACTGTAGTGGCGGTGGAAAAATGGACTCCGGTCACCGGAATTACGAGAAACGCAAAGTGGCACGAGGTGTACGTGATGGTGACAAGACATTGTGTCTCGCGGGAGTTTTGTGTGGACCCGAGAGGGGAACAAGAAAGAGGCATTGAGAGGGGAACAAGAAAGCGACTTGGGTTCGTCGCGCGGAAGCTTGTGAGGGGGAAGCTTGAGATCGGCGGGTCGCGACTTCGCGCCTACCGTTCATGCCATTTGAGGGGTTGCGCGAGGTGACCATGATGGTGTTACGGTATTGTGTCACATGCGTATTTCGGTGGGCACCGAAGCATGAGAGGCACGAGGAAGCGGACTTCACAAACATGCACGGAACCATATGAGAGGGAAACGAGTGTGAACTCTCTAAGAGGACCAGCAAGAGGGAAGAAGGCATGGAAGGATTTTTTTGGGTATAAATTAATTCACGTGATGGACAACAGTGGGGAGCCGTAATAATTTCACGGTGCAAAAGCAAGGCGAGTGTGAAATGGGATACGAGTGAGGCAGCATTGGGAGAGAACGACACGACTGCCGGATTTTAAAGGAGGTCGTGACAAAGAGGGTCAAGCGCGACTCATAATTGCGCTGTGGTATCCGACATGAGGACTGAAGTGGGGCTGGAAGCAGCATGCGACCCGGAAACGACAAGCACGAAGAGTTGATTTTCTTGACGCGAGCGAGGTCGCGGTCGCTCCCCGATTGAAGAGACAAATTTATGCAAGGCAGAATGAGCTTCGTGATTCCTACGGCAAGCAGGAGCACCGTGAGGGAGATTCCTTGTTCAATTATAAAAAGAGAGAGGATGGTCGTGAGAGGGCCACCCTTGAAGTGAATTTCAAAAAGGTGAGAGCGACGAAGCGGAGTCACAAAAGCGATTGAAGTCGTCGAGAGGGGGATGGCCTCGTAAATTTTATTTGGAAAATGACGATGAGAGGGGAGGATGGAGAAAAAGAGCGGGTTTTTTCAATAAGTATAAAAGGTGTCTTGTGAGAGGGACCACTTGACTCGAGGCCGTCGTCGCTAATTTAGTTGGGGTGGAGGCCGAGGACTTAGCATGGAAGAAAGGCGAGTGGGAAAACATTGAAGTGTGCACCGATGAAAGGGGGTTGCAAGGCCTCACAACGTCAACTCAGCAAAGGGGAAGCCGACTACAGCTTCAGACGGCTACCCTCTTGTCGCAATCGCTTGAAAAACATTGATGGGAATTTCGGGAAAGCTACCAACCAAGAAACAACGTGGGCCACGGAACCAAATTCAAGCTTGGAGGCCAACAAGAAAAATGAAACGAAGACCGTCGCAAGATGGGAAGACAGGAGAAAGGAAAATATTAAACAAGTAATTTTGTTTGAGAGAATTTTAGGCGGAGGAGAGACTAGTACTAGTCCTAGTTTCTATTTGGTATTTCCAGCTCTAGGAGGTGCTCGTAGAGGAGAAGGGGATTCAAATCCACCTAGCTGGGTGTAGCATTTTTAGACTAGTTGATAGTTTTTGGATTAAAAATGGGAGTCGCGCTTTGGCGGACCCGTGAGAGGGATGGGGTAAAGCCAATGTCCTAGACATTGTTCCAAACTAATGTTGACATTTGACCAACTCTTCCGCTCCATGCGTTACGCTCTCCATTTCCACTTGTGCCATTGCCATACGTGACCTTTCACGTATCTAGAGCCGCGTGTACTTCTGAGAGTAAATGTCGGAAAACCATGGTGCGGTTCCAACGTGGCCCGAAGGGTCCTCCGTGCTCACGGCTGTGTTTTGTGTGGGTGGTTCTGAGTCCAAGCGTGAGCTTTCTGATCGCCTCACGCTATGTTTCTGGCAGTTGAAGACAAATGTGAGACAGTCACTTTTGCAAAGGGAAGAACGTGATTTTGCATTAGTTTTTGAACATGGACATGATCTCAACGTTTGTAGGGCTAGTCATGAGCTCTCCAACGCACCAAACCGTGCGCGATTCGGATCACCATAGCTCCCGCTACGTCATCCGAAGCGCAGCACCCCAAATCAGCCCCTCAGTCGGCGGCTTGCACCACGTCGCCCGCCGAGGCGCCCTCACACATCAAGGACCCATAAAAAACGCCATTCCGGAGGTGCAGATGTCCCTACGCGTAGTGGTGGCGCCCCTCGCGCCTTTGGGGTCTGTTTCGATGAGTTAATCATAGATTTTGGTGATGGGGATTGATGTGGGTCGAAACCTGTTCGCGGACCTCCAGTCGGACTTTTGACGAAGTCCCCGAGTAACAAACTATACTACTGAGTTCCGGACTCCGAGCCAGGATTTTGGCTAAGTCCCTCAGTAACAAACTGCACTCCTGAAATCCAGCGGATCATCCACCGGACGCCTCGGGAGATCTTCCGGAGCAAAATCCCCAGATGGCATTTTGTTACTCGGTCCGGTCAATTATTCACCGTAAGTCGAACCGCGGCCGGCTCCCAGAACCGCCACACACACCCCAACTTTGGAAGCCCATATCTCTGTCGTTACTAGTCCGATTCCAGTGAAACAACTTCCACCGGATTCAGTAACTCGTCACCTTTCAGGGGCAATCCTACATTTTACGATCCGAGTAATCAGTGAGTCGCCAGATCCGTCGACGAGGAATTTCCTCTCTCTGGCGGCTCGTCGGCGCCTCCCGGCACCGCACTTGGGCATGCAGACGGGCAAATCTACAACATTCTCCCCCTTGCACCTGCCATGCCCGCTGCTCCTGCCTGATCTCACTCATCTTCCGCTGCGTCCTCCAGCCCACCATAGCTGGTCATCCCAAGTCCGGCCACGCTCAATGCGTGCCGGTCCACGGGTTGCGCTTTGGTCAAGCAATCCGCAAGTATGTTGTGCGTGCTGCAGTGTTGCAACACCACCTGCCCCTTTTCAACCATGTCCTGTGCGTTATGATAATGCACGTCAATGTGCTTCGTCCTCCTGTGTTACTTCGGGTTGTTGGTCAGAGAGATTGAGCCGGTGTTGTCCTCTTGCACCACCGTAGGCTCTTGCTACGGCACGCCCAGCTCCCCCAGCAACCTGCAGAGCCACACCGCCTCCTTGACTACCTCAGCCAGCATGATGTACTCTACTTCCACTGTGGAGGTGGCGACGCAGTCCTGCTTCCTGCTGCACCATGAGACCGCTGCACCAGCGAGGAAGAACACGTAGCCGGATGTGGACTTCCGCTTGTCCACATCGCCAGCGTAGTCTGCATCCGTGTAGCAGACCAGACGCAAAGGGTCCGCCCGCCCCTTGCCGTCGAACCTCAAGCGCGCATGCCGAGTCGCCTGCAGGTAGCGGAGGATGCACTTGACCGCCTGCCGGTGANGCGGCACGCCCAGCTCCCCCAGCAACCTGCGGAGCCACACCGCCTCCTTGACCGCCTCGGCCAGCGCGATGTACTCTGCTTCCACTGTGGAGGTGGCGACGCAGTCCTGCTTCCTGCTGCACCATGAGACCGCTGCACCAGCGAGGAAGAACACGTAGCCGGATGTGGACTTCCGCTTGTCCACATCGCCAGCGTAGTCTGCATCCGTGTAGCAGACCAGACGCAAAGGGTCCGCCCGCCCCTTGCCGTCGAACCTCAAGCGCGCATGCCGAGTCGCCTGCAGGTAGCGGAGGATGCACTTGACCGCCTGCCGGTGAAGTGGCCCAGGATCGGCCACATACCTGCTCACTTGGCCCACCGCGTAGGCCAGGTCCGGTCGAGTCGCCACCATGGCGTACATGAGGCTGCCCACCGCCGATTGGTAGGGCACCCCTGCCATATCCTCCCGCTCTTCTTTTTTTTGCGGTACCATTGCCGCACTCAGTTCATAAGTCGTGGAGACCAGACTGCCAACTGGTTTGAAGTCCTCCATGCCGTACCGCTGCAGCACCTCGGCCACATATTTGGCCTGTCCCAGCTCAAGCGTGCCCGCCCTTCGATTCCGCGTCATGCTCACCCCGAGGTAGTACTCCAGCTCCCCCATTTCCGCCATCTGGAATCTGCTGCTCAGCTGCTCTTTCAGCCGTTGTAGGCTCGGCAGATCCGTCGAGCACAAAATCAGGTCGTCCACATAGAGTGAGATAATCTGATGGAGCTGTTTGTTGCACCGCACGTACATGCTGTGATCCGATTCACAATGCTTGAAGCCGAGTTGTGCCATGAAGTTGTCCATCTACTGGTACCAGCATTTGGGTGATTGTTTTAGCCCGTACAAGGACTTCCGCAGCTTGCACACTTTGCCCTCCGGCGCCTCTACCCCCTCTGGAACCTCCATGTAGATCTCTTTGTCTATGATGCCTTTGAGGAAGGCCGTCTTTACGTCCATTTGGTGGAGCTCCATGTCCTTCACGGCCGCCACCGCAAGGATCGCCCGGATGCTTGTGAACTTGGCGACGGGAGCAAACGTCTCATTGTAGTGCTCCCCCTTACGCTGTGCGGAACCTTTTGCCACAAGCCGCGCCTTGCACTTGTCAACCACACCTTCCTTTGTGAACTTGGTCTTGAAGACCCACTTTGAGCCGATGATCTTTGCATCTTTTGGCCTGTCAACCAGCTCCCACGTATCGTTTTCCGTGTTGGACACCAGCTCCGATTTGATGGCTGCGTCCCATTGATCCCCTTCGGGCCACGCAGGTGCCTCTTGCGCGGTAATCGGCTCCGTTGATGCAGCCAGCATGCACTGCATCATGCCAATCCATCGACCAGTGCTTGCGTCGAAGCGCTTCCCCGCTTTTCGCTGCCTCCCGCTGCGGCACGGCAGTTTTGGTGGCGCATCATCACTCTGCTGCGACCCCTCTGACTCTGCACCCTCCGGTTCATCATCGACCGGACGGCTCCCTGAGGATCTCTCCCGCTCCGGCGAAACATCGCCCGGACGGACGGCTCGTCTAGTGGATTTTCCACCAACGCCCGTTGCACACTCTGCCGGGAGTGCATGCCTTGGCACCCTTGGTGCCTCGTCCGCCGGATCCTTTCGGTGGATCTCCTTATCAGCTTGATCTTCATCAGATTCCTCCGCTTCGGCTGCCACCACTGGTGCACCGTCACGCTCTGATGCCGCATCCTCAACTTCAGTGTCCACCGGCTCCTTCTCGTAGTCAAGGAGCTGGAACCACTCCCCCGTCTTTGGGGAGTCCACCACGCCCACGTTGTTGCTATTGATGTAGCTCTGCTACTCATCAAACTCGACGTCTTGGCTGCGGATTACCTCCCCCTTGCGCATGTCGTAGAGCCTGTACGCCTTATGCGCGCTCTCATAGCCAAGGAAGAGATACGAATTTGCCTGCAGTTCTAGCTTGCTGTCGCGCCTCTGCGCAGCCTGCACCACCGCGTGCGCCTTGCACCTGAACACTTTCAGGTGTGCCACACTTGGCTTGCGTCCGCTCCAAACCTCCTGCGGCGTCTTCCAACCGCTCTTCCCCTTCAGCACCACTGTAGGAGTGAGGTTGATGGTGTAGCTCGCCGTACGCACAACTTCCGCCCAGAATCTTCGCGGCAATTCCGCATCCACCAACATGGTCCGTACCATGTCCAGCAGCGTCTGGTTCGCCCGCTCCGCCACACCATTTGACTGAGGCAAATACGGCGTCGTTTGTTGCCATTTTATGTTCTGCTGATTCATCCACCTGCTACAGCCCACGTACTCTCCACCGTTGTCACTGCGTAGCGCTCTGATCTTCCAATCTGTGTGCCTCTCCACCACGGCGACGTACTCCTTCAACTGGTCCAAGACCTCACCTTTCTGCTTCATGAAGTACACATGGAGTTTTCTGGTGTAGTCATCAATGAAGGTGACGAAGTAATGCGCACCACCATTTGACGCCGTCTTGAATGGTCCACACACGTCATTGTGCACAACCTCCAGCAGGTCCGAGGCACGATTCTCGTTCTCCTTGAACGGTTTGCGCCGTGCCTTGCCCAAAATGCAAGGCTCGCACTTTTTGTGCATTGCTGCATCCGTCGCCTCTTCCGCACCGTCGATGACGAGGCCGCGTACCAGCTCGCGCTTCGCCATCTCCTTCACGAGTGCGGGTGAGGAATGCCCCAGTTGTCGGTGCTACAACTCCAGATCAGCTCCCCCTCCTTTGGCCAGGTTGACGGTGCGTTCCTGCGAATCTGCTGGATCTGTCGCTGAGGGGATCACCTTGGTCTCCACGATGTAGATTCCTCCCTCGTGCTTAGCCTCCAGCACGGTCGCGCCGCCACCGTCCTTCCGCACGACTGCCCCTCTTCTCCTGAAGAGCACCTCGTATCCCTTGTCCGTAGAGCGGCTGACACTTAGGATGTCAGCCAAGCCAGGTACGTGCTGCACGTTCTTGATCACGCATTGCACCCGCTTCCCACAAACCACCACCTCCACGTCCACATCTCCTTGGCCAGCCGCCGGCTCGACCTTGTCGTTCGCGACCACCATGGACTTGCTCGACTTGGTGTAGTTGATGAACCCGACCTTCTTGACCTGGGTGTGCTCTTCGGCTCCGGAGTCAAGGCATCGCCGGTTAGCCTTCTTGAGGTAGTGGTTCTGAGTGCCATTGAGGAGCGCACTCTTGCCTTTGGTGTCTTTGCCACCGGCCTTTTCCTCCTCGGTGCACTCACGGGCCCAGTGGCCCTCCTTGCCGCAGTTGCGGCACACACCCTTCTTGGCGCCCTTCTTACCGCCGCCATGTCCGCCACCTCCCTTGCCCCCACTTCCGCCACCACGCATTTTGGTGACGAGGGCTGATGAGGAAGACGAGGACTCCCCGCAGCTCCGTCGCTGCACCTCGTTGCGGATGTATTCTGTGACCGCGCCATAGGTGAGCTTGTCCTCTGCCCATCCTCCCAAGACTGTGATGAGAGGGCTCCAACTGTCAGGAAGGGCCATGAGGAGGGCCATCCCCTGCAGCTGCGTGTCGATCTTCCACCCCACATCATTGCACTATGAGGCGAGCGACTCGATCTGCTGCATGGAGGTGATGACATCATCTCCCTCCTCGATTCTCACCGTCAGGAGTCGCTTCATGGCAAAGATTTTATTCGCCAACAACTTGGATTGATGGATGGTACAAAGTTTTTGCCAAGCCTCAGCTGGCAGCTTGCAGCCTTGGAAGTAGCCCCACTGCGACTCAGCCGTCCCGGACACCAGCAGCATGAGTGCCTCCGTGTTCTTCCTTGCGAAGGCCTCCTTCTACGCTTCTGTCGCTATAGCTTCGTCGAGGACTTCGGTTCCCAACATGACCTGCAGCACACCCTTATGCGCGAGGTGGATCTCGAAGTGCCACCTCCATAGCCCAAAGCCAGGGCGACCCGCATACTTCTAGATGGCCTACGTCTCCTTCTGCACCATTGCGCAGTCTTCAACTCCGGGACCTCAGAGTTTGACGGCGATGTCTTCCCCGACGACAATCCCGTCCGCCACGAAAGCCGTGAGTGATGTGTAGACCGTTCAGGGCCGTGGACCCATAACCCTTTGTCGGAAAACAATGGTGCGTGGCCCGACGGGTCCTCCGTGCTCACGGCTGTGTTTTGTGTGGGTGGTTCTGAGTCCAAGCGTGAGCTTTCTGGTCGTCTCACGCTATGTTTCTGGCACTTGAAGACAAATGTGAGACAGTCACTTTTGCGAAGGGAAGAACGCGATTTTGCATTAGTGTTTGAACATGGACATGATCTCAATGTTTGTAGGGCTAGTCATGAGCTCTCCAACGCACCAAACCGTGCGCGATTCGGATCACCATAGAAGCGTGACCTGGTGAAGCCTTAGCACCACTCCATGGGATGCACATACTTGTGAGCTATCCAACGCAACTATCAGCGTCAGAATCCGACTTCTAACAACTAAGGTATGCGAAAGTGACCGAGGTAACCATGATGGTGACAGGGCATTGTGTTCGCTACGAGTGCGAGGCGGATCCGAGCTATAAGAGGGACTGTAGTGGCAGTGGATAAATGGACTCCGGCCACCGGACTTGCGAGAAACGCAAAGTGGCACAAGGTGTACGTGATGGTGACAAGACATTGTATCTCGCGGGAGTTTTGTGTGGACCCGAGAGGGGAACAAGAAAGAGGCATTGAGAGGGGAACAAAAAAGCGACTTGGGTTCGTCGCGCGGAAGCTTGTGAGGGGGAAGCTTGAGATCGGCGGGTCGCGACTTCGCGCCTACCGTTCGCGCCATTTGAGGGGTTGCGCGAGGTGACCATGATGGTGTTACGGTATTGTGTCACGCGCGTATTTCGGTGGACACCAAAGCATGAGAGGCACGAGGAAGCGGACTTCATGAACATGCACGAAACCATATGAGAGGGAAACGAGCGTGAACTCTCTAAGAGGACCAACAAGAGGGAAGAAGGCATGGGAGGATTTTTTTGGGTATAAATTAATGCACGTGATGGGCAACAGTGGGGAGCCGTGATAATTTCACGGTGCAAAAGCAAAGCGAGTGCAAAATGGGATACGAGTGAGGCAACATTGGGAGAGAACGACACGGCTGCCGGATTTTCAAGGAGGTCGTGACAAAGAGGGTCAAGCGCGACTCATAATCGCGCTGTGGTATCCGACATGAGGACTGAAGTGGGGCCGGAAGCAGCATGCGACCCGGAAACGACAAGGGCGAAGAGTGGATTTTCTTGACGCGAGCGAGGTCGCGGTCGCTCCCCAATTGAAGCGACAAATTTATGCAAGGCGGAATGAGCTTTGTGATTCCTACGGCAAGCAGGAGCACCGTGAGGGAGATTCCTTGTTCAATTATAAAAAGAGAGAGGATGGTCGTGAGAGGGCCACCCTTGAAGTGAATTTCAAAAAGGTGAGAGCGACGAAGCGGAGTCACAAAAGCGATTGAAGTCGTCGAGAGGGGGATGGCCTCGTAAATTTTATTTGGAAAATGACGATGAGAGGGGAGGATGGAGAAAAAGAGCGGGTTTTTTCAATAAGTATAAAAGGTGTCTTGTGAGAGGGACCACTTGACTCGAGGCCGTCGTCGCTAATTTAGTTGGGGTGGAGGCCGAGGACTTAGCATGGAAGAAAGGCGAGTGGGAAAACATTGAAGTGTGCACCGATGAAAGGGGGTTGCAAGGCCTCACAACGTCAACTCAGCAAAGGGAAAGCCGACTACAACTTCAGACGGCTACCCTCTTGTCGCAATCGCTTGAAAAAAATTGATGGGTATTTCGGGAAAGCTACCAACCAAGAAACAACGCGGGCCACGGAACCAAATTCAAGCTTGGAGGCCAACAAGAAAAATGAAATGAAGACCGTCGCAAGATGGGAAGACAGGAGAAAGGAAAATATTAAACAAGTAATTTTGTTTGAGAGAATTTTAGGCGGAGGAGAGACTAGTACTAGTCCTAGTTTCTATTTGGTATTTCCAGTTCTAGGAGGTGCTCGTAGAGGAGAAGGGGGTTCAAATCCACCTAGCTAGGTGTAGCATTTTTAGACTAGTTGATATTTTTGGATTAAAAATGGGAGTCGCGCTTTGGCGGACCCGTGAGAGGGATGGGGTAAAGCCAATGTCCTAGAAATTGTTCCAAACTAATGTTGCCATTTGACCAACTCTTCCGCTCCATTCGTTACGCTCTCCATTTCCACTTGTGCCATTGCCATACGTGACCTTTCACGTATCTGGAGCCGCGTGTACTTCTGAGAGTAAATGTCGGAAAACCATGGTGCGGTTCCAACGTAGCCCGACGGGTCCTCCGTGCTCACGGCTGTGTTTTGTGTGGGTGGTTCTGAGTCCAAGCGCGAGCTTTCTGATCGCCTCACGCTATGTTTCTGGCAGTTGAAGACAAATGTGAGACAGTCACTTTTGCGACGGGAAGAACGTGATTTTGCATTAGTTTTTTAACATGGACATGATATCAACGTTTGTAGGGCTAGTCATGAGCTCTCCAACGCACCAAACCGTGCGCGATTCGGATCACCATAGCTCCCGCTACGTCATCCGAAGCGCAGCACCCCAAATCAGCCGCTCAGTCGGCGGCTTGCACCACGTCGCCCGCCGAGGCGCCCTCACACATCAAGGACCCATAAAAAAACACCATTCCGGAGGTGCAGATTTCCCTACGCGTAGTGGTGGCGCCCCTCGTGCCTTTGGGGTCTGTTTCGATGAGTTAATCATCGATTTTGGTGATGGGGATTGATGTGGGTCGAAACCTGTTCGCGGACCTCCAGTCGGACTTTTGACGAAGTCCCCGAGTAACAAAATGTACTACTGAGTTCCGGACTCCGAGCCAGGATTTTGGCTAAGTCCCTCAGTAACAAACTGCACTCCTGAAATCCGGCGGATCATCCACCGGACGCCTCGGGAGATCTTCCGGAGCAAAATCCCCAGATGGCATTTTGTTACTCGTTCTGGTCAATTATTCATCGGAAGTCGAACCGCGGCCAGCTCCCAGAACCGCCGCGCACACCCCAACTTTGGAAGCTCATATCTCCCTCGTTACTAGTCCGATTCCAGTGAAACAACTTTCACCGGATTTAGCGACTCGTCAACTTTCAGGGACAATCCTACATTTTATGATCCGAGTAACCAGAGAGTCGCCAGATCCGTCGACGAGGAATTTCCTCTCTCTGGCAGCTCGTCGACGCCTCCCGGCACCGCACTTGGGCATGTTGAGGGGCAAATCTACAACAGTAAAACCCTATTAGAAGCAAGGATACCCATCCAACATTCACTCGTTGTAGGCTAGGTTGCTCCACCTTTGACGTTTGAATAAGTTGAGACTCCATGGAGTTTGGACTGAGGGGATCATGCAACCGCTAGGTCGCGAGAAGCAAGACGATGCTGCCAAGGTTGGGAGCTACGCGCCATGCACGCTCGTGGGTGGAGCTCGGACGAGGGCAGAGCGATGAGGAGGTCGACTGCCGCATCGCCGAGGCTCGTCGGTGTGGTGAGTGCGGGTGTCTTGGACCGGTGTGGGACAGGCTTGTGGCTTACGTGGGTCGGTGCAGATTCTTGAATTCTGCGGTTGGAGTAGAATGCGTGTGGCAGTGCGAGTCATTGATGGATTTTTAAGTCAAAGGTAGCGTTGGGAAGCTTGGGAGGACCCGCTTCTAGCATACTTGTTGAAATTCAGTTTGAGTGCTTGTGGAGACAATGACGCCGATTCCTACGGTACTGTGAATTGCTTCTACCTAGGTGTTTGGTGGAGAAGTGTCCCGTGGATGGAGATCCACACCTGTGCATGGTGTTGGGCTGGAAGGCATGGCGGGGTTGCTTGTAGAAGTGAGACGAGTTGAATGTAAAGTCCAAACACCCTGTCATAGGAGGTCGCAAGGAGGACCGGCCGTCGCTACGTGCTCGACCCCAACCGTCACCCTGTTAGTGGCCATCGTCTCCTCGTCGGGTCAGTGGAGCTTCCCATGATTTTAGATCCCCCTTTCGTATTTGTATGCGTGATTAACGTGGACGTGTGGAGAGGGCAGGTCACTATTGTGCTGTTAGCTTAAGTCAGCAACATTAGACCTTGCACTCTGGTGCTTAATTCCTGGAGGATCCGATCGACATAACCTTTGAAACGTGGACGTCTAAGAAAGAGTGGACTGGCTTTTTTGTAGTCCGTGCTTTGAATGGGCGGCTTGCTTGGATAAGTGCCTTTTTGTGTACGTGTCGTAATGGTGGAAGGTGTGGGGGAGGTGGTATGGTAAAGGTTGTGGAGAGTCAACCCCAACCGGCGGTCCGGTCGCCTCGCAAAGGTGGTTGTGTCGGCCATTAGTTGCGACCAAGCTACACTAGAGGGCCTTGTCTACGAGGGGCGTAGGAGGACTACAAGCTAATCTCCTCATGCGTTGCAAGAACCAAGCTCACGTTGGAGGGTCGGGCGTGGCATCGTCGGGTGCCGTGCGTCATAGCGTGCTAACCTCGCCTCTCGATGCTCGATGAGACTGTGAGTGTGAGAGGTGCGTCGTCTAAGCTTCTGTCGAGAATGTGCAACTATTGTGAGGTGTGACGTCGACGAGCCGTCACGAGTCGAGTAAGAGTCAGGAGCATTCGTTGAGCGGTGTGTGCGTGTGTGAGTCAGTCAAGGGCGTGGGGTGGCTCGCCACTCCACGCTTAGTCTTTAGATAGAAGTAACTGTCGTGGTGTATTTATTGTAGAATAGTACGTGATCTGTTATGGTTCGGTGGTGTAGTTGATAGGTAGTTCCTTTGTATCCTGCGGATCCGGGCTTAGGACCTACAACGGGTAATTATTTGTGATAGTGTGCTGGTTACAGGTTACAGGGGCGATACGGGAAAGGAAGTGTGTGCATCTTGACCTTGTTTAACCCTTCTCTATTGCTTTTCTTTTCTTTTGATTGGGTGCAGAGTACAAGCGGAGTCGTCGCATCCAGGTGAGTGAAAGTGTGCATCACTGTGTAATGTGTGCCATCGGTGGACAGGGTTCAGGGTGGAAGGACGACCTGATGCTCAAGAGGAGGTGATATTCAGTGTGGGAGAGATATTGTGCACTTGCATCCCTTCAATTGCTTGTGAATTTTGGGATTGGAGGAAACATTCTTGTCTTGTGTTGGAATTGGGGTAGCAAGGGAGGCTTGCATCTGGCTTGTGTCGATTGGACCTATTGTCTATTAAAAAAATAGAAAAAAATAAAAGAGAAGAGAGAAGAAGAGGCTCCAAAAGAGCCCCAAAAGAGGACAGGCGGGCCATCAAAAGAAGGAGAGAGGGAGGACGGGTGGAAGAAGGCCCAATTCTTGAACCATTACAATATTAAGGGAGAGTGGAAGGCCGAAGGAGTGGAGGTGAAGGAGGAGGTTGTGTTGTATGAGAATTTGAGTACCTTGTTGTGTTCCGTGAGTAAAATGTGATGTCAGTGTAGTCTCCTCGTCCCGACGAAGTGAGGAGAGGAGTTGTGGTGTGAGTTGTGAGACCCACCGTCGGTAGTGGGGAGTGGTGTTACTCAGTTCTATCCCGCAGTCGTGAAGTTGAGTTACCCTAGAGGTACCGGCAGGCGTTCCCTAGGAGAAGTGTGTACCCAAACTTGTTTTGTTGCCCGAGCTATACCATTGGAGTGTGGTGCGTGGTGGCATTTAGTGTTGAGCATAGTGGAGAGTGTGGTCTGTGAGTTGCATCAACGTGGTAACGGTTCAAGTGGAGCAAAAAAGTATAAGGAGGGGGACTCGTCCCTCCCCTTATCGGCGTTTGTCACCCATATTGGAAGTCCAGAGTAGAGAGGGGGAACCAGGAGATTTGGGGGAAGAAGTGAGGGGTAAGCTGGTCAGGAGCACATCAACTTTCACAACTGAGGGAGAGGGGAAGTCCGTCTCCTCAACCACTGTGACTGAACTGATTGAGGGACTCTTACAGTTGTCTATAGAGGAGGAAGGGAGGAGAGAGATTGGCAAGGCAGTCAACAATCCAATGAGAGAGAAAAGCAAGGGACCTGAGAGGGAGCAAAGGGGAACAGCGCTGAAGGCGGCCATGGCGATGCCATTTGTGGCGTCGCTTGGTCAACTGGAAAACTACGATGGGGACCTAGGGACTGCAGTGATATGGGCTGAGAGGGTGCAGAATCTTTTGGCACTTAGTTTTCAGGGGGTTGGAGAGGATTTGAAGCTGGAGTATATCAAAAACTATCTAAGAGGGGCAGCGAGGGAATGGGCATCACATGGACAGTTCGCTCATGCCCAAGATTTTTGCACTAAGTTTTTGGCGCGTTTCACGCCCACTGTCAAGGAGGTGATTGTGCGGAATCTACGGCACTTGGAGCAGTTGCAACGCAGGCTGGAGCAGACCGCGAGGGAGCTAGCCGACCAGATCTGCTACCTGGTGGCCACACTCCCCACATATTCAGAAACAAAAATGGTGGACCACTTCCTGGCGGCGCTCGACCAGACCACCCGGACTGCCATCATGTCAACGCAGCCACGCATGATTGATGCATGTGTGAGCTCCATGGAGTGGTACGAGTACCACGGTGGAGGAGCACACAGCCAGGCAAAGGCAAGGACATCACAGGTCCGCGCGCAAGAAGCACCATACGCACCACACCAGCCAGGAGTAGCAGTGGGAAAGCAGCCGATGCAGCAGCCAATGCAGCAGCCGATGCAGCAGCCTATGCAGCAGCCGATGCAGCAGCCAATACTGTAGCCGATGCAGCAGCCGATGTAGCAGCCAGTGCAGCAGCAGACGCAGCCGACCTGGAAAGACGTACAGAAGTTGGTAGCGGAGGTAGAGCAGATGAGGCTGCAGCTCGTACAAGCGCAATAGCAAGGGCCGATGCAAGGGCCACCAGGGTACCCAACAATGATGGAAGGGCGCAGCAGGGGCCGACTGTGTGCCATTGGTGTCAGAAGGAGGGGCACATCGCATGATATTGTCCGGGCCTAAAACAGCAACAGCTAGTAGCACCTCCGGTGAACTATGCAGGGGTACAAAACATGTCCCCAGCTGCACGCATTCTTACAGGACTTGCTATGGGCACTGGGCCTGTACAAGGGGGTGCATCGCACTATGCAAGAGCAAAGGAGCCATCCCCGGCAGCCCACATCATCGGCCAATTGGGAGGTGCCACCGCCACCACTGCAGCGACAGCAGCAGCAGCGAGAGCCGCGCAGCAGCTGAAATCAGCCTTGTGTGCAGGAGGTACGGGAGCTTCGACCTCAAAGGCTCTCAGCCAGGACGAGAAGGGATGCATGGGGGGTGTCTGATGCTTCATATCCATCAGTGCCACGTGACCAGCTACCCACCAAGCCCGGCACGAGGAACGTGCCCTTCACACTGCAGGCACGGGCCATACAGGCTGGGAGGGTACTACCAGGGGCAAGCCATCCCCTGCATGAATGGCAAGCGTGCAACGACCGAGGGGCGTATAAGCGGGGATCAGCGTCAATGCCTCAAGTGTCCCTGCTAGAGCAGATGAAGAGCACCCCGGTCAAGGTGAGTATGTGGAACTATATCCATGACTGTCCTGCAGCCAAGCAAGAGCTGGTTGAGCTATTGGTAGGAGGAGCAGCAAGGGGAGCGAAGGAGGAGCAGAAAGAAGCAACCGCAGCAGTAGCGATCGTAGCAACCGCAGTGGGGCAGCCGGATGAGCAGTTGAAGGAGGAAGCAGACCGGAGGAGAAAGGGGAAAAGGAGAGTAGCAGACGATGCGACTGATGAGGATGGCATAGAGGCATCAGAGGTAGCAGCAACAATTACAATAGTGGATGAGGTGATTACAGCAGAAGAGCAGGAGAAGGAGGCTAGGGTAGCCGCTGCGGAGTCCATGACGGTCGGGAGCAGGGCGCCCATCTTCTCAGTGTGCCTGGCCACTGTTGGGATCGGGTTGCACGAGTTCAAGGCCATCGTGGACTCGGGGGCCAGCACCACCACGCTATCCCAGATGGTGGTGAGAATCTTTGGCCTGCTAGATGTTGCGGAGGCGAGCAACGTGAGGTTCCAAATGTCAAACGGAGGGGAGTTCAAGCCATGGGGCGTCATCAAGGGGGTATCCATCCGGGTGGGTGCTCTCACCATTGACATGGACATAGCAGAGATGGCTGCAATGAGTTACAATCTGCTGCTTGGCAATGACTGGCTATATCTGGCCAAGGCGGTCATTGATCAGGACCGTAAGGAGCTACATTTCAGGATCTTGCCCACGGAGGTGGCAGCGGTGCCGCTCGAGTGCGGCATTGTGTTGAAGAAGGTGCGCACACCAGCGGAGCAGCAGCCACAGGTGTCAGGGCTCCACGTTGCCACGCCACTTGCGCTCGTGAAGTCAGCTACACTGCTAAGGTGTGGCGCAAACAGGGAAGAAGGATGTCAAATGGTGTAGCAGCACGAAGAAGTAGCAAAGCAATGGCTCGTCATGGTGAGGGTGCCAAATCAGGTACAACAAGAGAAGACAGGTGAAGTAGAGCTCGTCGTACAACAGTGAGTGCAGGGGCGTATGAGGAATGATGGTCCGGTGCGTACGTACCTGGAGCCCACGATTATGGAACAGCAAGAGCAGGAATTCCAGCAGATGTACGTGTTTTCGGCGGGACACCCGGGGTACTACCAGTCAGTACTATTTCAGCGTGCTGAGCGTAACCTGACACGGGCCATCCGCTATCGTCAACGCCGTACTACCGCGACCAGTCGTAAGAAGGACACTACAACCGACACAGGAGGGGATGTGGCGGCACCAGAAGCACTAGGGAGGGAGGCGCCTGTGGCATTAACAATGGAGATCAGTGTTGGGGAAGCATCAGAGGAGCAAGAGAGCCGTCTATATGCCATGGCTGAAGGAGGAATTGTAGTGAAAATGGAGGAAGAGAGAGCTCTTGTGGAAGCACCAGTGGCAACCAGCAGCATAGTAGCGGTAGCAATACGAGCCGAGGGCCTTGTGAGTGCAATTTCATGGGGGGAAGCAGAGGAGAGGACCGTGGTGATGGACGAACCCGCAACAGTGATCAAGAAGGTGGGATCTTCACTGACAGAGGAGTCTGTGCCTGTTATCCCCCATGTGTTGCGAAGGCCTCGGCCTCGTCTCGCCATTCGAGGAGGACGTTGGAGGCTAGGGATGAGAGCAATATACCTGGAGGAGGGGCCGAATGCGCTCGTATGGATTCCGGGGACACCAAGCAAGAGGGGGACTTGCGCAGAAGCTGAGGCAAGGAGGGGAAGGTTCGAGGTTGCAGTGGAGGTGTTGGGAGGAGCTGAGGGTGTGAACAAGGAAGTGGTGAGTGAGCCACAGACGATGGCAGAGGTAGTGGCAGGTGAGGTGGAAGTACTAGTAGAAGGAGGTGATGAGGGTACAAAGCACGGGCTGGAGGAACTGGAGGGAGAAATTCCAAGTGGGGAAGGAGAAGAGGTGAGAGAAGATGAGCTTGGACCTCCACTAGAAGAAGGTGAAGTTGCTGATGGGGGAGAACCGGTGGCGATGGCCCTGATGGCCGTAGCCATGACAAGTGTGGAGAGTGAGGAGATCAACGCCATGAGGGAGGAGTATGTGTGAAGAAGGGCACGCGCCCAAGGGAACGTGAGACAGTTGTGGAAGTTCAAACCATTTGAGGAAGGAGAAAAGGTGCAGGAAGTCAGCATGGAGGTGGGAAGGAGAGAGCAAGTGTATGGGCACCAGAATGAGCTGGAGGGCTCCAAGGCCGAGGCCCTTAGCTTCGCGTACACCACCCACTACTGGGTACTACGATTGTTGCAGGGGAGGAACCTGACCAGCAACCAGCAGATTTGGGACTCTGCCATGCAGCTGTATGAGGAGGTGTTGGATGACGCAAGAGCAAGGCCGTTCACCAAGGGAGCCATCAACGCGGTCATCGCTGAGCTCACCTACTTTTTGGCCAGGCAGTAGCAGCAGCAGCAAGGGTCAAGGGTGAGGCTTGGAGCCTCCCAATGTGTGTAGTCATTCTGCCCAGGGGACGATGAGGGAGCAGAGGAGGTACCTACAGAGTACGAGGATGAATGGGGAAGTGTGGCAGTGTTGTGGAAGATCGCGCAATATGAGGTACAAAAAATGGACAGGGGGAAGGGTGTGTATGACGTGATCGGTCTCATGAGGGAGTTCTTGTACATGGAGGGAGGAGAGGAGTACCATGAGCGTCTGTATGAGCTGTGGACCGGGATGGAGGGAATGGGTGGTGTGGTATCACCTGAGATATGGCATGGTTGAAGGAAGAGTCAGAGGGACTGGTTGGGCATGGGCACGAGGATTCGGATGGGGAAAAGGAGCGAGAGGTAAGGCGGCAGGCAGTATGGGAAGAGGAGATGCGAGAGGGCAGTGGGGATACAAGTGAAGGCAAGTAACAATCAGTGGATGAGGAAGGAGAAAGGAACCATGAAGGAGGTGAATGGGAGGAGCCTTGCCAAAGCATTCCTCCACCTGATAAGGAAGATGGAGGGCCAGGAGCAGGAGGAGCCCAAGGGCATGCGCGGGGTTCACAAGCATGTAGCACTGCGGGCATGAGGGGATGCAAGCAAGGGATGGACAAATCCAACGGAGATGAGAAGGGGACTGGTGAAGGAGATGGACCAAGCATGGAGGAAGGAGAGCGTGGAGGGGAGAAGCATGGAGCCGAGGAGGAAGATGGTGTCAGAGAGAAGGCAAAGAAGCTGGAGGAGTTGCTTCAGTCGCGCGTCGTCACACTTGATGAGGAAAAGGAGGAGTAGGACACTATAGGCGCTGCAGACCTGGGAGCAGAGGCAGGGACCCACTGGGTACGTGCCACGGTCACTAAGAAGCTTCGAATGACCCACCCGCTCACTGAACAAGAAGTTCGTCGCCACGCAATTGAGCTCCGAGGACAGGTTCTTGGCGGTGCACGCCTGCTACCCATGGACAAGGTCAGTGCCTTCCATGCCACAGTGGAAGAAGTGCCCATGGAGGCCCATCTCTCGGGGCCAAACGCCACTTTGCATCATGCTCCAGGAAAGGAGGAGGGTGATTTGGGAAGCAGTGCACAGAATGAATAGAATGGAGAGTGGCTTCTGAAGCATGTGGCTAGGCATGAGGTTGAAATTTGTGCTAAAGTACAACTGACCGTGTACCTCGTGCATGACCTCCGCTTTGCACTTAGGCACATGAATACGAATGATTGGTGGATGGTGAGTTGGCTCATTGGAAGGTTGCGGGAAGTCATGAGAGGAATGGGGGAACTTGTGACTGCAAATACATTGGTGGTGTTTGAGCAAGAGATGAGAAGGGGGTTGCAGCCTCTAAGTGGCACGAGGTAGCTCTCCTCCTGAGACGATGCCACAGATGGTCACATGGGCCATAGAGGAGGATTCGGAGGGAGAGGAATATGGGGAGGAGCATGAGGAGATTTGACAGGCCAAGCTGGTAGAAGCGGTGGAGCAGATGGGGGGATTTGAGCATGTGACAGAAGTGTTCAGAGGATCGGGAAATGCAGACTACAAGGAAACGTTTGCAGAGCATCGTGAGCCATATGAGCATGCAATGGATGTGATCCTTGGTTCTAACAGTGAGGCCAGCGGGAAGAAAGGTATTGGAGAACAGCCAGAGGGGACAGAGAGGGCAGATTCAAAGGAGAAGGAAAAGGTGGTGGTAGAAGTGTACGTGAATGAGGAGGCGGTGCAGATCCCGGTCTGTCTGGACTTGACCCCGCAGTAGAAAGAGGACCTGGAGGTGTTGTGTACCTGCTATGCACACATCTTCAGCTCCAGAGCTGAGAAGATTGGAGACTAGAATGTTGAGTTTTCCATCAACACGGGGGACTACCCCCTATCGCCACTCGGCCCTTCCGGATGTCCCCAAAGGATAAGGAGGTGTTGGATGGAGAGATCCAGGCATGGTTAGACCACGGCGTCATTCGGCCTACCTCCAGCCCCTGGGCCTTCTCGGTGGTGATGGTCCCAAAGAAGGATGGGGGATTTCGTGTGTGCATCGACTACCGCACGCTGAATGAGGAGACCATGGCAGATGCATACCCTCTCCTTAGGATCGACGACATCATCGACGCTGTGGGGGGATGCAAAGTTTATAGCACACTGGACGCCAAGGCAGCATATCACGCTATCCGTATGGATCTAAGCAGTATCGCCAAGACAGCCTTTGTGACGCATCAGGGGTTGTACGACTCCCCTTTGGGTTGAAGAACGCACCAGCCGCCTTTCAGCTAGTCATCAACAGGGTCCTGCATGGGGTGACGTGCGCAGTCCTGTACCTGGACGACATCATCATCTTCTCGCGTGATTGGGACGACCACATACAGGATCTCGGTACAGCATTCTCACAGATTGAGGCAGCTAGGCTAGTGCTCAAGGCATCCAAGTGTAGCTTGGGGGCAAGTCACGTGCTGTATTCGGGGACGTGGTGGGAACACACGGTGTGACTCCAGATCCAGAGAAAGTGGCTGCCATTGTACGCATGTCAATGCCAACAACACCAATGGAAGTGAGGTCTTTCTTAGGTCTTGCAAGCTACTACAGGCGGTTCGTGAAGGACTTTGAAAAGATCACAAGGTCTCTACATGCTCTAACCCACCTGTGACAAGACTTTGAGTGGACAGAAGAATGCCAACATGCATTCGACAAGCTGAAGGAGGTATTGATGAGCACACCAATCTTCGTGTTACCGGATTTCGTGAAGCCATTCATTGTGCAGATAGACTTCAGCTACCAAGGAATGAGGGCACTTCTAGCACAGAAGGACGTCGAGAAGAAGGAGCGAGTGGTGTGCTATGCCAGTCGCACATTGGTGGGAGTGGAGGTGAACTATGCACCAGTGGAAGGGGAATGTTTGGCAGTGGTGTGGGCAGTACAGTACTTCCGTCCATACCTGTACGAGTTCACACTGGAGACAGATCATTACGCTTTGGAGTGGCTGCACTCCATGAAGAATCCCACAAGGAAGCTGGTCAGGTGGGCCATCTTGCTGTACGAGTATCAGTTCACGGTGCGGTACCACAAAGGACGATCGGTATCAAACGTGGATGTGCTGTCTCGAGTACCACTCTCGGCTGCAGAACATCCGTTGGCATGTGAGTGGGAGGTGGAGACATGATATCCCCTCCTGGGAATCTTCGTCTTACCAGCAATAGCAGCTGAGGAGGAGATGGGAGGGGAAGTAGCAGAAGCAGTGGAATAGGAGGCACAAGAAGAGGAGACATCACAGGAAGAGCAGGCAACACGACAACGACAACCGACACAACAAGTTGGGCAGCAGACCGGTGTGACAGGCAAGGGAGGAAAAGATGAAAGAGGTCAGAATGATGACCCCCAGGAATGTTTTTTCGATCACCATCTGGATACGGCCTGGCAGGATGAGGAAGAGGAAACTGCCGGCGATGTGACGCTGGACATTAACCTCATTGAGTTCCTCACCAGTGGGGTGATGAGTGCGTTGTGGACTGATAAGGAGAGCCGCAGAGTGAGGACACTCGTACAACAATTCTTCGAGCAGCAGGGGAAACTCATGCGCTACCCAACTGGACGTTACTTCACACGCGTGGTTCCGGCCCTTGAGGAGCGGGAGGCGATTATTGTGCGTGCGCACAAGATGGGGAATTATGGAGTGGAACGGACAGCCAACTTGGTGAGCACAAGCTGCTACTGGTCAAGGAACTTCCACCTGGTCAAAAATGTGGTGCTCTCTTGTCAGGGATGACTGTTTACGCGAGAATTTTTCACCATGCAGATGCCGCTCCAGAGTGTTCCAGTGGTCGGGCCATGGCATAGGCTGGTGGTGGACCTGGTAAAGTTTCCGCAGATGTTGAGCGGAAACCAGTGGGTGATGGTGGCCATTGACCATTTCACCAAGTGGGTCAAAGTGCGGGCTCTGCAGAACAAGACACCAGAGGGAGTTGCACATTTCCTACTGGAGGACGTGATCTGCCGCCATGAGGTGCCGAAGGTGGTACACTGTGACGATGCAGGAGAATTCCAAAGAGAGGTTGTCGCGCTGTTGAAGGCATGGGACTGTCAGAAAGGAATCCACGTGGTGCGGTCCCGACGTTTGTCTGATTGTCTCTAGTGGTTCACGTCTACTGTTTTCGGCGAATTTGAGACTGAGCGTGAGCGTTCTGGTCGCCTCACGTTATGGGAGCAGTCTTCCAAAGAAGTACGAACCAAATTTTATCGGATGGATCACGTATGACGAGGACGCTTTCCTCAAAATTTGACCATGCTAAAGGTGGACGAACTCCTCCGTCTCCATGATGGAACACGCTAAGAAAATCCAGTCGGTTGAGCACCAATTCCAAAACATGCACGGCTTCTATTACTGCAACGGGTCGGCGCACATGATCAAGCACCAGAGACAACCCACTTTTCAATACGTGCACGACATGCACAAAAACCTAATTCACTAAGTGTTGATGCGTCGATCACGACACTCGATTATGGATAAGTTAGACAGTCGAATGATCACAACAGTTTTGTGACATTTGAACAAGCTGACGATATCAGTCTTGGATAAAAATGGCGACACCATTTCGCCGAACAAGTAGTTTGGTGGGTGCAGGACGTGTGCCACGACAGTCGCACGTCTCATTGCGCTACAATGTTCAAAGGCGAATGTGATCATTTCATGACTGTGTCTGTGTCATGACTATGTCATGAGATGTGACCTGGCCTGTTAGCACGTTGACTTTAATCCTCGAGGATTGCCATTGTACTGCCTGTACACAGTGTGTACTGGATGCATCAGTACCTTTTGGAGGTTCTCTGCATCATCAGTCATGGCCGATGCAAATATCGGTCCGTGATGGAACGTGTCAAGGATGATACGCTTGAATAAAGTTCCAATGGAGAAACCATTAACACCCTCTCACTCGGTGAGTGATGGATTCAAATCGGGGTGCCCGACCGGTACCGACAATAATAAGGTACATGAGTGTACTCACAACCCTATTCAGGAGATAATGATTATTTTCAATGGAGGTTGTATTTGTGCCAGAGAGGGGCAGAGACTCTTCGATGGGTCCTCCACGATTTGAGACGCCGCAGTGCGGTGGTCAAGGATCTCAAGAGTCAATTCTGGTATATGATAAGATTTGACCCAATGTCAAAAGTGAACAAACTTGAAAGCGACACCTTCAGTCTATCATCACTCGGTGAGTAAACATGTCATAGACATTGATAGACAAAAATACATGAACCGACGTTGATGACATAAATTCATCCACAGTTCGGTGAAAATCCATTTCAGAGAAAATGAGCGACACTCATTTTCTACCTAATGGCGCTCCAGAGAACTATGACGGTCTCATAGATTGCTACAAACCAACTACGACATAGTTGGGATCACGTCAAGGTCTAGGTTTTGTGATCAAAGCTTATGACCGTGGAGACGATCTATAAGCCGACAGCTTTATGCTAACAGTGTATTAGCACCTACATCTTCGTGGTCCAACCGACCACACGAGTCATAAGCAACACAAAGGTAAAATGATGACCAGTGTGTCAAAAATGTTAATATGAAAGGACTCTTCAAGATGAAACGACATTTCTCATCAGATTCTTTTGATGTTCTGAGGAACGTCTCAAATTTGAGGCCATCGTGATACAGTACACTAATTATGTACGTCACGCTCTTCAAACATAATGCAGATGGATTCCGGTCATACCAAGGCATGGTGCAGCACCGGCTATCCACTTTGTTGGAACAAAACCAATCTCCGAGAGAGATCATAATGACTACGGTGTAGTCAAACCATGCTTCACTGACCTGAAAGGTCATGGTGAAGCGACTCAAGCCCCTTGGTTTCGGGGATGGTTCAATTGAAGTACATTGCCGAACGCAAGTACAATACAATTTTGGATGTCGCTGCGGTGGTATCCACAATGGTGGATATTTGCCGGGATGTCTTCAATGAGGGTGATCCCTTCCACGAATGCCTCGGGCGAGGCAAATGGAAAATACTACATTGAATGGAAGTACCGAATGTACATAATAGAAGACATTGAAGCAACACGGATTGTTGCAACTTGGCGAGCATAATCCATTGACGGGGTCTTGAATGGAACCCTTGCACACGATTATGTTATCGCAGACAAATTCAGGAACTAGTTGTTCCAGGATCACCGGATGTGATTCAGAGGTATTCGATCACAATCACATGGAACTGACACCCAAAAGGTGTTCTTCCAACTTGTATCGAGATGATTGTGATCATGGTACACCCGTTTGGTGAATACCGTACAATGAATACTTTGTCCGTGGATGGAATCCATGGTTGTTGAGATTGGTTATCTCAGTTGACCTAGTTCAAAGGCGGTGTGCTTTTGACGGGGACGTGAGCGGCAGCCTACGGTACCCATTTCAGGCAGAAATGAGGGGATGATGGTTGAGACCAAGATCATCTAGGTCGGAGCATTGTCGTGTCTAGTGATGGACTTTGACGGAAAATGCGCATGTGAGACGACCAATGCCGCCTCCTTCAAAGATGAGTGCAATCTTTGAACGAAAAAACAAGTGTGCTCAGCAACCATGTCTTAGGATCTTGGTGCCTCCCAACGCTAAGAAAAATCTAGCATGCGAGTTGCATGGGCTTAGTGGAGCTTGGTTGAGTTCAGCCAACCAACCCACAGGTGCTGAAAGAGGTCTAGTAGACCTACAAGTGGTCATGAACACGTCGTTACAAACTGAGAGGACTGATGTCCAGATCTTGGATTGCACTTATGGACAATGTTGCAGGGAGGTACCACCTTGGCAACAACCCCTTGGAAGAGATCATGTCCCAACGACATGGGAAGTGTTGTGTGGACCTGGACGGTTTTCGCGGGGACGCCCGGTTAATTGGTTGCAGGGCCGCTCCTTGCAAAGGGGGAGGAGGCGTCACCACAACCGTTTGCTGAACACGTACCACACGGAATGTGGGAAAATTTATTCCATGTACCCTCTTCCAAACTGGCAAGACATTGTTGACAATGTACGTCCCAAAAGGCATCCACCATGCTACCGCTACACACGTGTGATGAGTCTTCGGTGAAGACTCACCAACACTTGTGAAGAATGAATAAGGATTATACGTGTGTCATCTTGGTAAGAGCCAAGGATCACGCGGTCAACACTGGATGTTGTACGCTAATGACCATAATCACAAAAACCGCAAGTGTGTAATTGATTGTGCGTGAACGTGACGCAACGGTGTTGCGGATGACAAGAGTTCACACGTGTGAGCTTCTTAACGAATCTTGTTGCATGGTTTGCATCATGAATTACGCAATGATCAAACCTCCGTGAGCAAAGACGAACCGGGACGGTTCGAAGCAAAGGGGGAGGAATGTAGCCTACGAGCCATTTTTAGAATTAAAAATGGCATTTAAACATAGTTCCTGGGTTTCAGGGGCTCGAGACCGATGTCTCGACGAGTTGAGGCCCGAAAAATAATCTCGGGCTAGAGTCTAGTTCGACTCTAGCCCGTATTCGGTCCATAGGCCGGATTTAAGGCAAGAGGAGTACCGCGATGGAAGATCCATCGCATCACTCCTCCCCTCTAGTTGGTCGCTAGGGTCCTATTCCCACGTGGATGTGCCACGTGGAACGATAGGGTTTTAGGTTGCATGTTTACAAAAATACCCTATGACGACTACGTCCATTTGTGGCGTGGTTCGACTCAGCCAAAATGGCTGAGGCGACCATTCGCTCACTCTCCTGAGACGACTATTCTGAGGGCCTACGTTTTGGTCCTGCAGTTAGTCGCAAAACAGCCCACGGCTGTTACATCCGGCGAATCATCCACCGGACGCCTCGGCAGCCTTCCGGAGCGAAATCCCCAGATGGAATTTTGTTACTCGCTCCGGTCAATTATTCACTGGCAGTCGAACCGTGGCCGGCTCCCAGAGCCGCCGCGCACACCCCAACTTTGGAAGTCTATATCTCCCTCGTTACTTGTCCGATTCCTATCAAACAACTTCCACCGGATTCAGGGACTTGTCAAATTTTAGGGGAAATCCTCCATTTTAGGATCTGAGCAATCATCAAGCCGCTAGATCCAACTGTGAGGATTTTTCCTCTCTTTGGCAGCTCGTCGGTGCCTCCTGACGCCGAACTTAGGCATGCAGGGGGGCAAATCTTCAACAGTCCCCATGGCTAACGACCACAACTCACTGATACGTGCCAACACTAGCAGCTCTTCTCTCTCAATCACCTGCATCAGTGCCGAGTGAGTTGTGCAACGAGGCCAGAGGTCATCGCGTGTTTGAGACACAGAATCAACACAACGTTGCGCAAAACAGTTTGGACACCTACAACAACCTCTGGGACGTTGATCATGTGATGGATGGTTACTTTCACCGTCACCGGCCCGAGTGCGCCAGGATGTTGCGGCTAGAAGGGGGGATAAGTGTTACGTCCCTGATGTACACGAGCACTTAAAATTCACGCATGGGTATTTCTATTATTACAGCCATGACCCATCACATGGCGAATTCAGGGTATTCACGCCGTTCGGTCGAGGGCATTTTGGCCAACTGCCCTGACCTCCGATGTTCCGTTCTATGAGTTGCTGACAAACTTTGACCACTTTCCAAAAGAGTCGACAGAAGTATCACGAACTATATCGATGTTTTAATATTTTGGTTGACTTCTCAACGACTCGTTTTATACTATGCAATGCGATATTCTCGAAGCTCCCCGACTTCTCTGCGGAGCTTCTCGAATCCACCACTTATGACACGACCTCGCACACATCGCTCGGCTCAAGCGCCGATGACCGGGCTTATGCCTCATTATCATTCTCGGCATGGTACACATGTGCTCAACACACTTGACACTTGTCATCGAAGTTCACTTACTCCATACAAATTTATCCATTTTTCCCAAACACCCGAATCGTCTTTTGTCCCACACATCTCATCCCTTTGAACCACCTCTTTTCCTCTTTGTATAACACCTTGCACCGCATCCTTGTGAACCACCCTTAACCCGCTCAATATAACACCCAAGGTACTGGCACAGGCCACCAAGTGCCCGGGTTTCGACCATCAAGAAAACTCTGTGGACCATAGAATGCATCTTGTGTGTGAGAAGAAGTAATGCAACATGAAGTGACACATGTTGCTCAAATCTCATACACCTACAAGTTTCAAAGCGAGTTTCTGCTTGAAAGCACAAGGATGAGCGCTCTCGATGTTTGTCAATTACCAGAGCATCAATAGTTTGATCAATCCATCGTTCATGATTCAGGACACAACCAACAAAGTTCAAACATGCTCTTGAAAACAAGTTGCTAAGTGTTGGACTTGCACACAAATTGCCCACATGTTAAGACCGACCATCTTTTACCTTAGACCACTCCAAGGAAAAAGGATCGGCTGGAAAAGCAGTTGGGTTCATGCCAGTGTCAGAATTTTGTAATGGACCAACATTCCTCACTGCCAAAAGGAGGATATTCTGGTCATTTTATCGTGCACAATCAAAAGTATCACAGTGTGGAGCTGCTGACAGAAGTGCCCACTCACTAACATATAGACTAGCCACAAGCCATTCAACCAACCAGGCTATACCTTATCCCTCACAATGGGTAGAACATACTACTCCGGAGGCGGAGGTGGGTTGGATGTAGTAGGGGGAGGGCTGGAGGTGGGAGGAGGGGGGCTGGA
>SZWC01006915.1:79418-94547 GCA_023375785.1 Penium margaritaceum | reverse complement strand
AATGACACGCCTCAACATTATTCAAACCCCACGACTTCTCTGTGGAGTTTCTCGAAGGGACCACTCACAAAGTGACGTTGCATGCGTCGTTTGACCCAAGAATTGAAGATTAAACCTGTGCCTTGTTGTGTTTCTTGATGTACATGCACTTGATTTGGCCGAGACTCGTCATTGCAATACACTTAATGCCAACTAAAATTTGTCCAATTTCCCCAAGTCCTCGAGTCATGATCTTCTCCATTCCTTATCTTGTGCAACATCCATGTTGTTGTACACAGAGTCTCCCAACCCTTAGTGTTTCTACAAGTGGTCATAGGAAACATTCCTCTCTCAAGTAATGTATGGTGTCCCCTCAACATCTCAATCCATGTTGACACCTTTGTGGCTAAATGTACAATTCATTCCACAAATGTTGTATGAGGTGTCCACTACATAAACTGATGCGTGGTGGTAGAAGTTTTCTTCCTCATTTTTTTTCCGACATGTCCTCTTCCACTTACATGAACTTGTATTTGTCCCATGTGCGGCCTTCTGTCAACAGCATGATGTGTGTATCTAGAATGGCAACAACTATAGTGTCTGTAGAAAAATTTGGAATGTATGACGTGGACCCAAAGAGTAGCTTTGGGTGTGTTCACTTCGGTGGATTTTTTATGTCATAGCCAGCATATTCAAAGTGTGCTCCTCACTACGGGAAGTCCCTCTAGTTCATGAAGGCTTTCATTGAATTCCCTTGACACCCTAGTCCACTATCTAACGTGAGATTGTCATAGCATCTTAAAACACATTAGTGAATTATGAAAGACTAATGTTGATTCCATCATAATGACATGAATGAAATTGGAAGCACAATGAAAACAACACGAGTACATCATCTGAAAACCAAAACTGATTTCATCAAGTCCAGTAAAACAGAGGTGCCATGTCACGTGTACTAATCCACACTTGAACGTACACAGGTAGGCCATGCACAAAACACATGACATCACAAGCTGGACACTCGGACTCTTTGGTGAACTCCTAAAAAGAAGCATGGAACACTTCTTCAAAAGAGGATGCACACAATCTTGTGCATGGTTTGACCACTTGAAATGTGGCCTCTCACCTCTCTGCACCTCCTAGGTTGAGAGAGGCCATCTTGCAACAGATGACCTTTCCATCCTTCCTTGCACCGCCCGCATCATGGGCCACATGTGATCTGACCCTCTACCAGTTTTGATTAATAATTGTTCCCCTCTTTGTCGCGGTCTTGAGCAAGACATGGAATTGCACAGAAAAAAATGAGTGCAACAAGGAATGGGTGAGGAGACTGAGTTAAACACGTATGAAAAAACGAACAAGTATAAAGTGCAGGCACCAACACATTACCTATATCTAGACAGAATTGCCTCTCCACATCCGCTTGCGTCCAATCGGCTCCTCGTCCTCTGAGTTTTCCAAGGAGGAGGAGCCGTCTGTAGACTCCCACTCCTCGATCTCAGTAGTCACATAGTTCAAGGCTTCGTTCTCTCACCAGTCCAAGGAGGACAATGCTCCATCTGTTGTGTTTTTTGCTACTTCCTCGAGAGTCCCAGGGTTGACTACCTGTGAGAAAACTAGGGGGTCTGCTGCATCGCCTGCACTGGCAGGTTGTGCGTTTTGCTTCGTCACATGCCATAGCAATTATCGGTATTGCACCACCCTCTGCACTTGTTCCTGCTGCATTCTCACTAGTTGCATCATTTTTTTATGTTGTTTCTGCTATGTCCCCGTCTGTCACGAGCTCAACCTCAGGTAGAACACCTGAGTCAGCTCTTGTGGCCCGGCACTCTGTTGGTTGACCCTTGCCTTGTCCACCATCATTGCGCACCCTGCATCCAGTAGCATGCCATCTTGCATGAGTTACTGTAATGTTGGCTCATGAGAGGGCTGGTGGATTGGTGCACCTCCTCGACCCAGGACCAGCTAGCCTGCAGTGGTTGCAGATGCGGTCCCTCTTGCGACGCTCATACCGGTCATTGCGCTTGCTCTTCGGCATGCCAACATCTTGCTTCTTCCCAGGTGGGCCCCACCCTTTCTCTGTGTACTGCACCTCTCGCAAATTAACCCCGGGCATTGGGTGGCAGTATGTCCACTTCAACGCCATCTTTATTAGGTGTATTTCCACATACATCATCGGGTTGAATCCCGCATTAAGGAGAAGGTTGACCGCGCTTTGGCATGGGTAGCCATACTTGACCCACTGGCCGCAATTACACTTCTTCGCGTTGCAAACCACCTCTCGTCCGGATAGGCTCCTTGGGCCCGACATAATCCCAAGGAGAGGTCCTTCCGGGATGATGTCGTACTCTCATGCGTGTTGTGTGTAGTTCTTCATCTTCCCATAAGTGAGCGGGGCGAGTATAGTATTGCAGTCATGCATAAGATTTCACCATTCTGCAAGCAACATTTGTCCCAACACATACAATTGCATAAAGCAGTAGAAGGGGTACAGGTGGCGGAGGTCCATGATGCGGCCGTTCAGCGACTCAGCCACGTTACTTGTCGTGTGTCTACCACGTGCCATATGTATGTAGATCCTCCTCCACCTGTCTAATGGGATAGCCGCTTCTCTTCCATTTCCAAGGACGTCCTCCAAGCCTTGCTTAGACGCCCGTGAAAGCTCATCCTGAGCACGCGTGAACTCCGTGGTGGTGAAAGCGTGCGCGAGGGTCCAAAAGAGGTCCGCTGCCATCCGACCCGTTTTGGCCTTCACGTTCTCTCAGATGTCCTTCCCATAGTAAGTGTGCATTGCACCTCGCATCTCGCGGGCCAAAGCAGTGAGGAGCCCTCCATCATGGTCGGAGATGAATGTTGTTCTACACTTTCGCAGAGTGGGATACGCATCCAAAAGTCTCTTTGTCCTCCTGACCGCACAACGCCCACGCCATGGGCACAAGGTGGTTATTGGCATCCCAGTACCGGGCAATGAGGAGAACCTGTCTGAAACCGTTCTTAAAAAGAGTGGATTCCATTGCTATCAGGCGGTGAATATGATTCTAGCCCTTGGGACATGCTTGGGGAACGACAAAGGCCCCGCGAAAGAGGCCGTTCTTGTCCTCCTCAGCGCATGCCACGGTCCGTGGGTCCACTGTCTTTAACTACAATAGATACACTGCATCTGCATCCCTGTTTGCATAATTGTCTTTCACCACAACAAGAAATGGAGTTACATAGGTCAAAAAACAGGTGCACAAACCTCTGTAGCATAGGCTAGGGACCAAGAGAGCGTCTTCTCCCCCATCAACTTCTCTTGGGCTTCCTTCTTTGTTGGATAAAAGACCGGGTAGTGGACCTTCTCGCTGATGGGTGCCTCGACAATCTGTTACAGCGCCTCTGTGTTGGCAGAGGGCTTGGTTCTTATTGTCTGCTTGATGTGGTGTAGGACTCATGCATCACGCCGTGCCTGATCGCCCATCTTGGTCGTTGGGGTGTATTTGTGACCATTGACATACTCGATCACGCCGATGTTGCCGTGTTTGCGCTAGTAAAGCACGTTCAATAGCCATGCGTAAACCCACGGTTTTCTCAAGGCGGGTACACACTTCAGCGCACAAAATACAAACTGATGTTGCTGCTGCTGCTGCTATCCGTTGTGTCTCGGCGGCAGCATGCTCCATGGCATGTCATTGGCTATGTCATCAATCGCTGCGGAGGAAAGAAACAACGGGTAGCGGGTCGTACCTCCTCAACACTTTGCCTGCCCTCGGTCTCGCAACCAAAAGCAACCCGCCCCATGATGGCCGGTCTTCCCTCATGATTGCAGTGTTCCATCGCCGCTCCGCGTCGTTCGATGCCGTTATGCTAGTGGAATGGGAGCCGTGGTGATGCGTCGTCCTCGTCACGCCGGAGTTTTGTGCCGAGTCGTCTTCCTTTTCACGCAACCCTTTCGTGTGATCGACTTGCGACGATGGCACAGTGATGGATAGCGGCTGCCTCAATAGTAGAGGCGGTCGTAGTAGCTGCGATGGAACCAGTGTCATGCTAGGACACAACCCAGCCACTGAACAACAAGAAGGAAGCTTTTTTCAGTTCTGGCCGGGGCAGCAACTCTGCGCAAAACCCAGAAGCAATTATTTTGTTCTGGCCTTCGGAGGAAAGGGGGCTAGGGTCTGTTGCAGTAGCTTAGACATTAAGCTGGAACAGTAGGGGAGTCGCAGTCAAGTGCTGACTTTGCTTATGCTGCAACGACAGAGCGCACAGGGCATTCCGGCAGGCAAGGCTGGCAAAACAATTGATGGGATTTGTTTTTGATTTAGGCAAAACACTTGGGATACCTATGCAAGCGCGAACGTAAGACACAGATATCCGCAAGTCACATATTTAGACAGCTGTATCCAGAACATTAGACAAAAGGCTCATCCATGTCCATTTTGATGGTAACTCAACATGTGGCATGACTCACTGATTGAACAAAGCAAGAGGGTTGATTTGTCACCTTGGCCATCACCAAAATCAAAATTGAGCGATGAAGGGTTTTCGATGTTTGCATAGGCACAACTGCATCAAAACTAAATGCTAAATCCGCAAATGGGGTTTAGTGTTATGCCGAACGGAGCGTAGATGGTGAACAGCGAGAAGTTGTGAGGCAAAACATGATAGATGTTTTGGGACACTTGAGGAATTCATCATTAGCGGTAAGTGTACTTTGATGAAAAGTGTCGAAATGACCGAACACATATATAAATGTGATGAGTTATGAATGAAGCATAGTCCGGGTCCTTGGGTCAAATGTCGCGCGACGCGTGCGGAGTTGCGTTGTGAGTGCTCGGATTTGAGAAGGTCCGCCGAAAAACTCGGGAGTCTTCGAGAATCGATGGTAAGCTGCGCGATGCATCTTTTTAAATCCAGATTCGTTGAGAGTCGTCGAGAACTTGACCGAAAGGTCTTGACACTTCTGTTCGTAAGTTTGCGATAATGGTCAAAGCTGTCAGAAGGTTAAGGAATATCCACTCGGCCAGGAAAGGGGTAGTTGGCCAGTTTGCACTTGGCCGTCGGAGTGAAAATCGCAGTCCTTGGAACACAATGGGTTGTTTGTGTAATAACAAAGAGACCACATGAGAAGATTAGGGACTCGTGTACGTCTAGTACGCAGCACTTTCCCCCCTTTTAGCCGCGATCTCCCTCTGCGCGTGTAGTTGTGGCCCGGAGATGGCGTTAGTAGCCGCCGATGAGATGATCGACATCTCGGAGGTTGTCGTTGAGCTCTTAACTGTTATGCACGGCATCCTAGCCATACCACTTGAGATGTTCTGTCATCTTGCCTCAACATCGATGGCCGAGGATGTCCTCGATGACGTACTCCGTGCCTTCGTCCACTTGAACGGGAGGCGGAGGAGGGACATGTCTGCGAGGGAAGTTCTATCCGGGGTCTCGGTAGTGCTTAAGTCTACTGATATGGAACATCAGATGAACTTGCATAGTGTCGGGGAGTTTGAGTTGCATAACCACAGGGTTTTGCATGCGCTCGATCTCAAACAGTCCCAACCATCGGGGTTTGAGCTTTAAACAGTCGGGTGGGATCAGCTTGATGTTCGCCAAGCTGAGAAGGACTCGATTGCCAGCATTGAATATGTCGCTGGTGCGATGTCAGTCAGTTGCTTGCTTCATCGCTGCTTGTGTCTTTGTGAGAGTTTGCCGTGTTTCCTCCCACACGATGGTGAAGTCTTGTCGTTGAAGGTCGACTGCTGGAGTATTACTACGACTCTGGAGTACAGCTGGTGTGGCGGGAAGTTGGCCTTACACCACTTCAATTGGATTTTTACCTGTTACGGTGGAAACCGTCAAATTGTATGCGATTTCGGTTGTCAGGAGTTTTGTGCCCAATTCGTCCCATGAGGTTTGCACATTGTTCGGAGCAGTTGTTCGAGCATTTGATTTTCTTGCTCGGTTTGACCGTCGGTTTGAGGATGAAACGCCGTAGAAAATTGAATTCTTCTTTCGTAATGAGACATTATTTGTGCCAAAAACGGCTGGTAAATCGTAAGTCTCTGTCGCTCGTGATGGTTCTCGGTATACTATGTAGCTGCACAATGTTGTTTAGAAATAGCCGTGTTGTTCCCTTGGCGGTGACGGTGGTCGTTATCCGAATGAAGTGGGACATTTTAGAAAATCTATCAACGACCACAAGGACGGCGTCATATTCCTCGGGTGTGACCGCTAACCAAGTGATGAAGTCCATAAAGATGTCTTCCTATGGTTTTGTTGGAATGGGGAGTGGCTGCAGAAGTCCGGGTGGCCTTGTGCGATGAGATTTTTGTCGTTGAAATGTGTCGTAGGTCTTGCTAAAATTGTCCACGCTGGATTGCATCTTGTCCCACCTGTAGTTTTTGCCATTTTTTAGGGTCTTGTCCTCTACGAATTGTCCACCTAGACCGGTGTCATGGCATGCCTTGAGCAGCATACAACGAAGATCGTCGTTCGTAGGAGCGACAACTTGGCGAGTGAAGCGACATCGCCAGTAGAGTGCGTTGAACCAGAACTTGGTTTTATCATATCCGCCGTGCTGATCGTAGCCTCGTGCAAACAATCGCTCGAGGTAGGGTCCTCGTTGCAGCTGTAGGGTTGCCACGTCGGTCGTTAAATCTGGTCGGCGGCTGAGTGCCTCCGCTGGATTGGTTTTTCCTGGCCGGTACGCAATTTCATAGTTGAACCTGGACTCAAGGAACTCCATCCATGGGGTTTGACGTCGGCTGAGATTCGGCTACGTCTTTAGATGTTTTAATGTGTGGTGGATGGTACGCAGGACTCATCGGCCACACTCCAGGTAGCATCGCCATGACTTGAACGCGTGCACGACCGCCAACATCTGTTTTTCATGGATCGCGTAGTTGAGTTCCGGTCCTCACAATTTTCCAGACATGTAGGTAACCGGTTGTTTGCCGTTGTCGTGATCTTGCAGGAGAATCACGCCAATGGCTCAGTCTGATGCATCCAAAGCTATGACATAGCCGATTGTCGGATTGGCTAATCGTAGGGTTGGCACTAAGGTCAGAGCGTTTCGCATGGCGGTGAATGCTTCTTCTTCACAGTCTCCCCACCGCCACTCATTTTCTTTTTGAGTGAGCTCGGAAAGAGGCGCTGACACTCATGCGTAACCCCTCACAAATTGCAGGTAATAATTAGAGAATCCAAGAAAAACTTGAATTTCACAAACGTTGGTCGGCGTCAGCGAATCAGCGATTGCTGCCACGTTTTTTGGATCCATGGTGATCCTTCCACCGTTAATGACGTGACCCAAAAACTCAATCGAGCGACGACTAAATTTGCATTTCGAGAGTTTTCCAAAAAACTTCTCTCTTTGTTAAACTTTGAGAACTTTTCAGAGATGTCCATCGTGCTCCTCTGGAATGCGGTTGTACACCAGAATGTCGTTGAGGTATACCACGACAAAATCGTCAAGGTACGGTAAAAAAATGTTGTTCATTGCCGCCATGAACGTCGCTGGGGCGTTTGTGAACTCAAAGTGCCCGTAGCAAGCTCGGAATGCTGTCCTCTCGGTGTTGGCGGCTCCGATACGTATCTGGTGATACTCGTTGTGTAATTCGATTTTGCTAGAAAATCCGGGCTCCTCGGAGTTGGTCGATAGTTCGTGGGCCTGAGTGAGAGTGTAGTGGTTCTTGATGGCTGCGTCTTTCAATGCCCGACAATCCACGCACATCCACATCTTGCTAGTTTTCTTTTTCAAAAATAGTACCAGTGCGACGTATGGTGACGTGGAAGGGCGGATGAACCCCTGACCGAGCATCTCATTGAGCTCCTTTTTCAGCTCGGTCAGTTTGTGTTCACTCATCTGATAGGCCCCTCGGACAGTATGTCTGCTGCCCAGCTTCAGTTTGATGCGATGGTCGATGTCTCGCTGAGGAGGTAAAGGTTTTAGGAGTTTGTCGGGGAAGATGTTCGCAAACTCCTCGATGAGTTGTGCGAACTCTTCGGGTACCATCGCGAACATCGTCGAGGCCATTGAGGCTGAAAAGGCTGATGACAAGTCAGCTGCTACCACTTCCGCTTCTCCGTTCGGCTTGTCATGTATGGGCCACGCACAAGCTCCCCTTTGTATACAGTGCTTGGCCATGTTAATCGCTATCGCCTGCACCGTTGTCACTTTTCGGCTTCCGAGACTTCCTCTGCTACTTCCAACTCTGCTGCTTCCGCTGTCGGCTTCCATCGTGCATGCTAAAGTTGTCGTTTGGCACCATCTATTTTCACGCAGACGTCGTTGCTTTTTCAACGAGCATGTGGATTGTGCTGATATAGAAAATGTCGTCCGAGGATGATTTTCTGATCGCTCATTGGACAAGACCTTCAGACCGTTACATCCCGAAGATCTCCCACTTGTAGTTGTAGTGGTTCTTGGAGTCTCTGTATTTGTTGTCTCCCATCGACGGGTTTTCCTTCAAACACCCCTGGTTTGGTCTGCAAACCGAGCTTGCAAACCATGTTGTTGATTATGAAGCTATGTGAAGCTCATCCATCCAATAGTGCCAGTACCATTCTGCGACTTCTGCATCCTCTAGCCTGAACCTTTAGCAGTATCGCCGGTTGGTCGTCCTCGTACCCTCGTCAAAATTTGCGATCTCAGAAACCCTCTATAACGATGTGGGCCATTCAGATGGGTGATCGTTCGGCGCATATCGTTCATCGCAGACAATAGTTGCGCCTTTTACTCTTGTCCTTTGCCGTTTCCCGACTCATTTTTTTACGACATCCCCCCTTTTTGGCCTGCTGCTTGCTTTGATGATTTTGAGCGATGTGCCAGACTTTTCCGAAATTGTAGCAGGTTTGCGTATCTCTCTGGTTGACTGCGTCTACTTCCATTGGAGTTAGGGAGTGAGTTGACTGGTTTTATCTGTTCCCACGATGATTATGGTTAGGAGGTCGCCAATTGTAGGTTTCCTGGATCCAAGCATTGTAGTCAGTGGTGTTGATCCTTTTTGTTGCTGCAATAATCCGTTACAAGTTGTTTTCCATGCTGAAAATGGTGATCGCTCGTTGGATATCCCACTTGAGGCCGTTGTTGCAGTGAAAACAGGGTTTGTCGGGGGCGATGTGTTATGGGAGCCGCAGGTCGCGGGGTGATTACGTCATCATGCTGATTTCAGATTCACGTTTTGATGCTTCCATTGTATTCTACTTGAAGAATCGTGCGACATCGACCTAAGAACCGGGTCATTCGGTGCAGGGACGAGGAAGATACGGCCGTGCAAAGGTGGGAGGCGCACCTCCAGAAAACAGGAGACGTACCAGTTCGACCTCGAGCACGGCGGAGCGACTTTCTCGCCCACTGCAGCCAAAGCACCCCTGGATGGATGCTTAGCCAATGAGGCAAGGTTCACTGGGGTCCATGGGCACTTCGGGATGGCGGCTAGAGCTGCATTCGCAAGCAAAGGCGCTTCGGGCGGCCGTGACCCCCGCTAGCGGTGCTGCCAGCGGCCGTCATGCGTGGAGTACTCAAACGGCCATAACCTAGCCGTTTCTTCACGGATTGAGGCATTCTTTAGTGCATTGGAAAGCTCTTGGCGCGTACTACATGATGCATGTGTTATTTACATGAGTGCGCCTTAATAGAGGGCTTCGGGATACTACGTAGCTTTCGGCTGGCTCATAGGGGCTTGTACATAAGGAAGCCTAGGGGTTGTTCTAGGCATGCCAATCTTACCGAGAGACTTTGTACATTGCCTTGTACTGATCTATCAAGTCTAAGGATAATTTCCTTGCCCAACTCTCCTTGTGCTCCAAGAATTGTCTTGTACACGTCCATTCGATCCTACAAGTCTTCCGCAGCGCACCTTGGTGCAAACGCCGCGGGGAGAATCGCACGGCGGGAACCTCGGTCACTAGCAGCGGTCTTGCTGCTAGGAGAGGGTCGTGCGACATCTCAAGGGTTGGCCCACACACCAAGGGGTTGAGGGTGGGAGGTTAATTGCAAGGGCTCGGCGTGTGACTGTCATGCCGGGCGCCCCTCGGTTCACATTTGGTATCAGAGCACGTGGACGTTCGCTCGGTCTTTGCGCGGACCTAAGGGAGACAACAGATATGCCACAACTGCGTTTGGCCAGAATTTTTTCGTCACAACCAGAACCATGGTGGAAGCGGCATTTGACCAGGATATCCTCATGGAGGAGATCTGGCGTGCTCTTGATGAGTTGCATCAAAGAGAACCAGCAACTGCGCGTGGAGGTTGAGGCGAGGTACGTCGGCGAAGGGAGCAGTGCGTTGGGGGGTATTGCATTGGCATCCGCACCTGCCTTTCGGCGGCCCAAGCCAAAGGAGCCGGAGTTCTACACCGGCAAGGGTAGTGCGCGTGAGTGGCTCTTCACAGTGAACCAGTACTTCACGTTGTTGGGCGTTCCCGTGGGAGAAGATGCCACAAGACTGGAGTATGCGCCTACGCTACTCCGGGGAATGGCGCTGCAGTGGTGGTCGGCGTTGTGCCGGCGGAACGCCGCTGGGTTGCCGGACGGGCTGGGGGCCGGGGCACAGCTTCAGCCACCGTTGAGTCTACCGCTGGGGCGGGAAGTGCAGCTCGGGGCACGGGCGTTGACGGAGAAGCCAGAGACGTGGGAGCAATTCAAGACGATGCTCCAGGCGCGTTTCGACCTCCTCAATGGCAGCCGAGTCGCACGTGACAAGATCAAGCACGTCAAGCAAGGCAGATCAGTCCAGGACTACACTACACGCTTCATGGCCTTGGCGGCGCAGATTGACAAACTCTCGGACGTGGAGGCGTACGACCGCTACCACGACGGCCTGAAGCCGCACGTCCAACACGAACTCGTGGTGCTCGGGTTGCGGACCTTTGCGGAGTTGGTCTCGGCGGCGGAGCGCATCGACGTGGTAAGCTACAATGAGCGCCGGACCAGCTATGCAATACAACCACGCGTGGAGCAGCTGGGTCAAGATGTGCCCATGGAGGTGGATGCAATCCAAGCCGGGCAGCGGGGCGCGGGCGGACAGTAAGGACCAAGAGGCAAGTGCTGGGCTTGTGGTGAGGAGGGTCATTGCAAGCGGGACTGCCCCAAGAGCAAGGCACAACAGGAAAACGGGCAGCAGCAGTGAGGAGGGGACGACCTACTGCTACAAGTTTTTCGTCCGCAAGGGACAGCACCAACCCTGAAAGGCTTTTGCCCACTAAGGAGGTGCCTCAAGTGTTTTTGCGTTATGAAGGTGAGACCCGACAGTTTCCAGGGATCATCCTGGAGCTAGTTCTTGAGATTCTAGAGGGGGGGTTTCAAGGGTCGGAGGAAGCTACGTGGGCTGCTAGACGGTGGCGCAAGCCATAGCTTCTTCAACGACAGGTTGGCGACAAGGTTGAGGCTCGCACGGCAGCCGGGGACGTCGGCCAAGGCGCGGCAGGTGTCAGGAGTGGTGGAGTGCGGCAGGCCTCTCGTCAAGCACAAGGTCCATATGGGTGAGTTGGTGTGCAACATGGAGTTCCACACTTGCCCTATGGATGATTACGATTGCTTGATCGGCCGGGATTGGTTGCACGCCTGGAATCCGGAGGTGGATTGGAGGTGCGACCGGGTGGTCGTGAAGGCGAATGGAAAAAACCTCACTTTGGCTTTGTGGCGGGTTGAGGGGAAGGAGTAAGAAGTGGCGGAAGCGGGGAGGCAGCTGCGCGTCATCAACTTGCAGCAGCTAAAGTGGTGCGAGCGCAAGGGTGGCCAGGTTTACTCGGCATGGGTGCGTCCACAACAAGCAGCAGCGCAGCATATTGCAGCAGTCGAAGCAGCGGAGGGGCAGCCGGGGGAGGCACAGGAGCTCCAGAGTTGCCTCCCGGTGTTGGGGAGGTGCTCAAGGAGTTTGGGGACGTTTTTCCGGAGGAGTTGCCGAAGGGGCTACCGCCACAATGCGACATTGACCATGAAATCGAGGTGGTGCCAGGGTCGTCACCAATGGTGTGGTCTTACAGCCGCATGAGCGACGCGGACCTTGCGGAGCTCAAGAAGCAGTTGGGGGAGTTGGTGGACCAAGGCTTCATTCGGCCGTTGGTGTCCCCGTATGTTATTCCTGAGTCACGTGGCCTGAGGCTCTGGTCTAGAAAACAGCGCTGACACAATGGCAACTGCCGACCGTCCAAGGGAGTTTCACCCAAGGATCACGATCACCCCAGAGGAATTAACTATGCCTCTGGTGAGACCTAGCTACCCAGGTGCATTCACTCAAGGTCTTAGGGGCTCCCGCCCTCTAAGCCTTCTTCTTCCTTGGTGTGAGAGCCCAAAAAGTTAAGTCAGCACTCTCACACAAGCAAGATTACAACCACCTTAGCAGTTCATATCAAGCTCAATCTCAAGCGCAGATCCCAAACAAGAGACATCAAGTGAAGGAGTAGTTGAGACAATGGCAAGTACAAGGCATAAACAACTGAGGAGTGCCTTTGGCAGCCGAAGCGCACACGCCTCGGCTAACCCGAAGCGCGCGCGCCTTGGCCGATGTCACTCCTTAAGTTAAGGAAGTCATCCCCTCAATCAAGGAAGACATCCCCTGATCTAAGGCACACCTTGCATCTTCCAATCCGACCGTTGGATCAGCCCGAAACTTGGATAGCTGACAGTTTGATACCTGCTCTTTCCGTCGGTACGGTCAGATTGACAATCTGAATGGCTATCATCAGAAAAACCCTAGGGATTTATCCTTGAACAAGGACAGTGCATGCCTGGTCTACTGGACCGGACCCATGGGACTTGCTCCACATGAGCAGTGCATGCCTGGTCCGTCCACTACTTGCCAATTCTGGAGACTAGTGGCCAAGGGGCATTCATGTAGCAACAATCTCTCCCTTGCACCTCTGGCCACTTGTCCTGTCTTCAGTCTTTGTCATTTATGCTCTTCATGCCGATACCCTGTCTTCCTGCAAGGTGGAGTTCTCGATGAAGGGGTTTTGTCAGCATGTCTGCCCGCTTGAGCTTGGACACAACGTGCTCCAGCTCGAACACTCCCTTAGCGACCAGGTCGCGACTGAAGTGGTACCAAACTTTGATGTGTTTTGTCCTCCGCATCAAGGTGCCATTTTTGGACATGTCAATGGCAGACTTGTTGTCCACCTTGACCACCGTTGCGGCCGATTGAGGTGCTCGTATCTCTTGGAGCAGGTTGCGCAGCCACATTGTCTCCTTGCACGCTCTCGCTAGAGCGATGTACTCTGCTTTGGCAGTGGAGAGGGAGACGCAGTCCTGCTTGCGGCTTGCCCATGACATGGCTCCTCCGTTCAACACGCACACGTAGCCCGACATGGACTTGCGGTCGTCGACATTCCCGGCCCAATCTGCATCGGTATACACCATGAGCCGCAAGGATTCCGACTGTGACATCCCACCGTACTGGATGCCCAAGTGCCGCGTGCCTTTCAGGTAGCGAAAGATCCGCTTCAATGCTTGCCAGTGTTGTGGCCCAGGGTGGCCACATACCTGCTCACCTGCCCCACAGCGTGGCAGATGTTGGGGCGAGTCGCGACCATCGTGTACATTAGACTGCCCTCGGCAGACTGATATGGCACGCCTGCCATGTCGACCCGCTCTCCTTTGTTGGTAGGAGCGGCACCTGAGGTGAGGATGCAATCTGCTGCCATGGGGGTGCTGACGGGTTTGCAGTCCGCCATGTTGTACTGCTTGAGGATGTGATGAATGTATTTGGTCTGGCTGAGCCTGATGGTGCCGGCTGAGCAATCCCGCGTGACACTGATGCCTAGGTAGTACTCAAGAGGTCCCAGGTCTTTCATCTAGAACCGGCTACTCAGCTGCATCTTGATGTTCTTCAGCAGCTTTATCGATGATGCACAGATGATGAGGTCCTCGACGTAAAGAGCCACCAAGACGAGGCCATCCTCGTCCTCTCGTACGTAGATACTGAGGTCGTTCTCGTAGTGACCGTACCCGGACCCCTCCATGAAGGCATCCATCTCCTTGCACCAGCACCTCGGGGCATGTTTCAGCCCATACAATGACTTGTCGAGCTTGCAAACTTTTCAGGGTGGTGCATCCACCCCCTCAGGCACCTCCATCAGGACTTCTTTGTCAAGATTTCCGCAGAGAAATGCAGTCTTGACATCCATCTGGTGAACCTCTAAGTTCTTGGCTGCTATTGTTACGAGGAAAGACCGGATCGTTGTAAAGGTGACGACAGGCGTGTACGTCTCATCGTACTCGTTCCCCGGCCGCTGCGCAAAACCCTTGGCCACCAGCCACGCCTTGTGGTGGTCGATGGTCCCATCCTGCTTCGGCTTCTTGACCATGACCCACTTGCACCCTACAACGTGAGCACCACCGGGCCGGTCCACCAGCTTCCATGTCCTGTTCTCCTTGTGCGAGGCCAACTCGCTTTCGATGGCGGCCTTCCACTTGGCCCCATCCGGTAGAGCAAGTGGTTCTGCCACTGTGGACGGCTCTCCCTAAGCCACGAAGGCGTAACTCAGACCAGCCCACTCACAAGTTGTAGCATCATACTGTCGTGGTGGGATAGATTAGCGCGAGCTACGTCTTACTGCCTGATGCTGCGACGGCTGCTGCTGCTGCTGCTGTTGCTGCTCTTGCTACTCTGGTTCTCTTACCACAGACTCTCCCTCACTGGAAGAGTCCTCATCATCAGAGGAGGAGGAATCTGAATCAACATCAGAGTCCTCTGTTGCGGCTCTCCCTTAAGCTACCACTCCTCTTGCCTCTGTTGCCTTAATGCTACTCCACCCCTGTGGTGCCTCATCGCCTGTCTCTAGTAAAACCAGCCATTCACCCAGTTTGGGCACTGGCTCGTCCTTGAACTACTGCTCTGCTCCTACGACAGCCTCATTGAAGTCCACGTCTTTACTTCCAATCACTTTGTTGCCTTGTAGGTCCCAGAGCCTGTAAGAGCGTTGGGCACTGCCGTACCCCAAGAGAAGACATTTCTTGGCCTGCGGATCCAGCTTACTTGCACCCTCCCTCGTCAGCTTCTTGGCATAGGCCTGGCAGCCAAACACTCGCAGATGTGAGACATCTGGTTTCTTGCCCGACCATGCCTCTTGTGGGGTCATCGGCGGCAGCTTCTTTTTCCCCTTTCCTCGAAGGGCTGATGCATGTGTGAGGTTGATGATTTAGGCTGCTGTCCTAGTAGCCTCGGCCCAGAACTATCCTGGCA